>PVKA01048378.1:0-13814 GCA_004027165.1 Ctenomys sociabilis
ATTTGCATGTTTCTACATGGGATTCTTATTACAGAGGCTGGGTGTCAACATTCTGGGTTGCCGGATCCCTACTGCCCTTAGCCTTGGAGTGAGGGGCCCATACCGGTTCTTCTCATCTTCCATGGCTTGTGGCTGCCCTTTGCATGCCTGGCTTGGAGCTGCTGCTTCAGGGGCTGCCTCCACCCATGTCTGTGTCTTGCTGCTGTTCTTCCTGCTGTGCCTCTGACTCTCCTTCCTGAGGGATGTGGGTCGTGCGGGCTCCAGCCCACCCTCCTCCAGTGTGATCCCATTTTTTGTCTTCATTATATTGTGATGAAGACCACTGCTAGGTGGCTCTGAGCAGTATTCAATATTAATCAGCTGGCTTTTTGTATTTACTTAGGAGTTTTTCAAAGGTCCAGGTGGCTTGTTTGGGCAGCAGGCTCCTAGTGAGCAAACCTTTATGAGTCCCTGATCCCTACTGACTGAGACCTGTAGAGGGGGGAGAAACAAAGGACAGACAAGGCCACAGCTGAGGACACCTGGCTCCATCTCAGTGGAGATGAAGACTATAGCTGCAGACACATGGTCTTCTGAGTGGAGACCTTCCTAGAGATGACAGAATTTTTCTAAATTAATGGCTTACTTGAAGAAGTCCTTGAGAGATTCCTGCCTTCTTCAGTATTCCCAACCTTGTCTCTGATAACTACATAAATATGGGATACCCAGAGAAGATCTTGCTCATATCCCCCTCTCCCAGAGAATCTTGAATTCTGTGGGAGGGTTTCTGATCCTCCTGGAGGCCTGAAATCATACCATTTGTTTCTTTTCTTTAGCTTTCCCTGTCCACTCCTTTGGGAGATTGCAGACCTGATCAGTTTGCAATAACCAATGGATACTACTAGCCTGATAACATTACAAAGATCTTAAACAAATATAATAATAAACAACAATAATGTTCGCAGGTCCTAGGGACTAAGATTTCCAGATATCTTCTGGTGGGGGGTAAGTTTAACCTATAACATACATATATACATTTTGGTTTCTCCAGTTGAGGGTGTTGGTTACAAGAACAGAAATAACCCTGGCTTTTTTAGCGAATGGAAATGTACTGTGGGGCTATTTGGGAATGATGTAATGGACAGGACTGGCCAAGGAGAATGGACAGGAAATGGATTGGTTGGAGGATGGGCAGACAAATCTGCAGCCCAGGTCATGTCACAGAAGCAGCTCACTACTTTGCACTGAGCTAATTAACGTGCTCAGTTATTGATAGGCAGCACCTCAGGACAGGGTGCCCTGGCTGGCTGTGCTAAGGGCATGTGAGGATGCATCTACCCTTCACCTTGCTTACAAAGTGGGAGGGACCTGCTGGCATTGCTTTTTGCCAGAGCTATGGTGGATCGGGACATTTCTCAAATGGATTATGGCAGTGCCCACTAGAAACAGCAGGTAGATTAAGTCACTGAGCAGCCAAATGTGACGCATGTCTGCTGTAGGATGGTAACATTGATGGAACTGAACAACAAAGACCCATTATCTCAGCCTTAAAAAAAATAATAGTCCTTCCATTCATCAATGAGCTAGATTTGGGTCTGTCTTCTCCTGCATTACCCACTGGACACCAGAGCTAGAAGGAATTTGATAACAAACAGCTGTTTAGAATCTTCCTCTGTGTCTATTGAGCCTATGATCTTAGTATGCTGTGAAGATGAAAGATTTTATATATAAGGGAACTGGACAAAGCCTGGTGAAAAGAAGACACCCTATGGGGAATAGTTACTTGAAAGCTGGGTATCATCTCACTTTCAGATAGAGGTCCTTGGAAAGATGATTGAAACTCTCCTAAGAGAGAAAAGTAAAATATAAAATGCAGTCACTGTAATAAGAGATCACAGCCATAAATGAATGGTGGTTGATTCTTGAGGCTGTATGGTTTTTAATAGGACTGAATGTTTTTGTGTCTACCAGGCTCAAAGAAACAGTTGAAGTGGGAAATGAGTGAGGCAGACTTCACCACTCTACAGGAAAGCACATGGGACTCAAGCTATATCAGACACAGCTGTGTAGCTCTTCCAGAAGGTGACATGAGGGAGTAAAGTGCTCCAAAGGTTCTAGATCACTAGTCCTCTTGTCCAGATTGCTTTTTGCTTTTGGGGAGATGATGTAGTGATACAGAATATGAAAATTTAAAATGTCATAGTTTTGATTCCTAAACTAATTATCATTTCTTTGTTTTTCCAACCCATCCCCCCATGATTATAGATTTATACAGCTATTAAAAAGTTTGTTAGGGCTGGCCAGATAGCTCAGCAGAATAAAGTGCTTGCTTAAGCAAAGCACAGGTTGGATCCTGTGGTGCTGTGCTGGCCCCACCCCTAGGGTGCTCCGAGAAGGCAGCTGAGACTGGGTGTGACTCATGCTTGTCATCCCAGCACTTGGGAGGCTGAAAACAGGAATCACGAGTCCGATCTTGTTGTATGTCACTGTGTCTGATTTCAGATGGTGGACTTAAGGACAGAGTGCATGGATTTTAGATGGATAAGGCTTGGCTAAAGACTCCTGCCTGCTCTTCCTAACTCTGCCTACTTTTAATGTTTTCGTAACAAGTACCATTGCTTGGAATAATGATGGATTAGTGTGCAGCTAATTTTTTTTTTGTTGTTGTTGTTTGTTTTTTACTAGGAATTGAACTCAGGACCTTATGCTTGCCTGATAGGCACTTGTGCCACTGAGCTATATCCCCAGTCCCAGGCTAATTTCTTTAATAGTTACTTCTCCCACTAAAACAATTTCAACACAGCAAGGCAGATAAAAATGCTTACATGGGTCAGTAGTGAGCATTTAAGAAACATGATTCGGTTGCTTTTCTCTTGTTGATGGGACCAAATATTCAACACTGAAAGTTAAGGAAGGAGAGATTCATTTAGCTCAGTCACTGGAAGTTTTAATCAGCACTCAGCTGGCTCCAAGGCAGAGTGGCACATGGCAGAGAAAACACTAAAGAGCAAAGGGAGGAGCAGAGGCTTCAGCAGCTAACAAACCTCTCTTCTTCCTTTATATTGTATGCGGATTACCCACTGCAGGGTGGGTGTAACATTCACACCTGTACTACCTGCATTGGATCATGAATTAATGACAAACTCTAGAAGCTGCCCCAATGACTGAATGAAGCTTTGCAGGGACAAGTAGACACAAGCTATAACGAAACATTTTTTAGAAGGTTAATGTATAAACTTTGTTGTTAGATGTCCACATGGACTCCATCTTCGCTATTCATTTAATGCTCTAATACAGACCAAATCACATGTAAGCTTTTCTTCTGAATTCCTTTATGATCACACTGATAGTGTATGTGCACTTTTGCTCACTCTTTTTAGCCATTCATTCATGTACTCATCCATCCATTCATCTACAAATATCTAAATCTGGAGACAAAGTTGTGAAAAAGATGAGGTTCTTATCTTTATGGAGGTTTTGTTTTCATGAGGGAGACAGATAATAAAAAAAATGAGTAGACACAATGAGAGAGTGATGTGTGCTACAAAGACAAATGAGGAAAAGGAAGAGAAGGTATTAGGTAGAGATGTCAAGGAAGGCCTTTACTTAAAGGTGAATTTCACAGAATTCTCATTAAATGACAGACTCCGAGTAGATGGAGGAGAGAGAATAACAACTCTAGAATTTCATTGCAGTGTTTTCTGTGTGCTGCTGTATTTTGCTCCAATAGAGTTGTAGCTCATCAATGTTATTGGTCTTGATTAAGGTTTTTATTTTTCTGTTAATTTATTAAGGGTAAATTCTATGTTAGGGTAGCTGTCATTGTTTTATCTAGGTGAGCATAAACATCATGAACTTGTTTATGGTTGACATTTCTTTTTAAATAATTTTTGTTTTCTTCAACAATTTACCATTGGAATCTTGATATTTTCCTTACAAATTTGAACATTATCATATGATCCCTGTATATTAGAGATACTAATATTTCCCCAATGTGCTATTATAATGTTTAATTTTAGTTTTCACTACTGTAGTTTTGTTACATGGACTTTCTTTGTGGACTTGCATGCTTTTAATGGGAAAAGCTCACAATATGTAATGGCTGTGGCAGTGTGATTGTATTCAGGGACCCGACTTTCACCATTCCTTGCATTCATGTCTTTGTCATGAACTTTTTTTCTCTTTCCCACATGGGCTAGGGGCCAGCCCTGTGCCATATGCTGGGCATCAATATTTAGGAATGCGACCACAGCAGAGGCTGGCATGTACTGGTGCAGCTGCCATCAGCCTCTTGGTCTCTGTAGCGCCATGAGCCCATGCTGGCCTAGTCATTGAAGGACAGAGATTTGTCATGGTTCAGGCCACGCTGTGAAGCCCCTGTCTGGTACCCTAGATCATCACAACCAGTCAGACCCCAGTCAATCAGCAGACACCTGTTCAGAGTACCATTTGGAGTTTTGATGGTTTTAAGTCATTCACAGTGTCTCCATCCTTTGATTAACACTCTGGTTTCATTGTTTATCTCTTGTGCTGGTAACTGCTGTTAAAGGAAGGGAGATATTTTTAAAATGTGTGAACATGTAACGCCAGTGTGTGTCTAATACTAAGATCCTCTTACACTGGTATGGATGGGGACATTTGTGGGTGAAAAGGAGTCATCTGGAGCAGCTTCCTTGAAGGACTAATGTAACAGGTGTAGCAGTTCTCTCTGGTTACTAAATCTGCATGAGAAATGGAGCTGACCTTTTTTTGTGGTAGTGGGGATTGAACTCAGGATCTTGTGCTTGCCAGACAGGTGCTTGTTCTACTGAGCTATCTCCTCAGCCATTGCCTCTTAATACAAAGAAGAATATAAACATTTTAAGGGAAAGATGGCAGCATATTTCCACATGGTGAAAGCACTGTCCATCCTGACACTATCTCCTCTCTGTAATCCCAAATGGAGAACAAGGACTTAAAAACATTGTTTAGCCATTTCCTGTGTACTTTCCTGGTACCACTAGTAAGATTCTTCCTTTTCCTCTGGGGTCAGAAGGTGCTCAGTGACTAGAAGGTATGCACTTGTATTTCAGAAAGAGCTTTATAGTACTGTCTATTGCTTCTTCATCAAACCTAGAACAGTCCTTGTCCTTAAGAAAAAAATGTGACATTGAGTTATGGGCAAATAAAGTATATTAGGAGACTATGATGAGGGTCTGTGTGTACTGCTGGTAGCCACAGGGTGGCTTTCTTCACAGCCCCCTCTGGGAAGCGAAGTCACTCTGAGCAGACGAGCTTGTGGCTCAAACCAACAACAGCCCCCACAGGGCTTCAGTCAGTCAGCTTTTCTCCTGCTATATATCCACATACTGTAGAACTGAGTAAGTTCTACACCTGCAGATCTCATAAATGTTTCAGTTGCTGCCAAGGTTATTTTTCTGTAATCTGGCCGCAAAGTACAGTTTAAGTTAGACTATGAGGTTATTAATAGCAAGGGCCTGAACATACTTGAGGAGAAAACAATCATATTTACAGCACTTGAACTTTTATAGACCGAGAACAGACCACAAAGCTTTGGCAAATGGGAAAGGGACCAAGAATCAGAAGGAGTAGGGAAGGACAGGATGGGAAGGCAATAGTTAAAGAGAGAACTGAGATGTGTCCTGTGCATGCAGTGGCTCCCATGAAGAATGGGATCATTAGATATTACAAAAACGTACTCTTATAAGACAGAAGGCCAGGAATTAATCAATGGATACTTAACTGCTGGCCCTTTGATTATAAATGTAAGTGAAACGCTTCCTGAATTTGCAATTTGGTACTTTTAGATCTGATAAATATTGATTTAATGACAGTCATTTGATTTAACTAAATATCCTTGAAAAACAACTCACACAGGATTTATAGTCTATAACTTGATACTAGATGAATCAAATATTGTCTATACCAGTGGTAATACCTGGCATTTAACTTTCTCATTATGCCCACCCAGCCAGAGCGACTGAGACAGCGGGGCTGACTCCACCATCTTCCTCGATCCCACTCCATGCTCACCCAGGCAGAGGGACCTGCCTGAGATAGCAGGGGCCCACTCTGGTGGCCTCCTGGATCCCATCCCCAAGCCTCACCAGTGAGTGGGAATTTGCAGGACTCGCCCGGCTTCCCAGATCAGTGAGCGTGTGGTGAGTCTGAGGGAGAGCCTTTGGCTTCTTCCCACCGGTGCTAACCAGATCCCTGTCCCCAAGCCCTCCCAGCGAGTGACCAGCCTGAAACCTCAGGGCCCACTCTCCAGCACCTCCCCGGATCCCTTGCCCCAAAGCCTGCTGAGCGAGTGGGAATTGCCTCGATTCCCGGGGCATCAAAGTTCGGTGAGTGTGTGGTGAGTCTGAGGGAGAGCCTTTGGCTTCTCCCTGCGTGCTGTGCACCATCCAGAGCCTCAGGCCCCAAGACATCCTAGCCAGAGACCTGCCTGTGACACCCCAGAAAGACCTACCTGGGAACTCCCGGTAGCCACTGCCCCCAAGCCAACCACGGGAGCAAGAACTTTTGGTGACTCTCCTGGCACTCAATCCACCTCCACCTGGCCTGGTGAATGTGAGGGAGAGCTTCTGTGCCTCCCAGTGCTCACCTAACCAGGGACCCAACAGCGGGGAATCATAAGAGCTACAGCAAAAGGGAATTGAACACAACAGCTAGATCCAAGACAGACATAACTGGATAATCTCAAACTTAATAGACTGGCACCCGAATCTCACTATGCACTAAGGCTATAGCTGCAACAAAGCTCTACACCAAAGATTAGAGGTCTGTACTATACAAATTGACAAAGACAAGGAGAAAAATACAATTTCGGGTCACAAGCCCACCAATAAATACAGAGGACACTAGCTCAGCTGAAATGAATGAATTAACAGAGATGGAAGCAAAGGAACAACAGCAGAAAGGTATAGACGAACTCAGAGAAGAATTAATTTCTGAAATAAAAAAAAGAAATATGTAAATACATAGAATCTGAAATAAAGAATCAAATCCAGAAACATCTGGGCGAAGCCCAATGCTCATGCAGAACAAGTGCAGAGAATACAATTCCAGCTGAAACGTATGAATTAACAGCGTACCAAGCAAAGAAACAACAGCAGAAAGGTCATGAGGAACTCAAAGCAGAAATAATTTCTGAAATCAAAAAAAATTCTTTGAATTCATACCATCTGAAATACAGAAACAAGTCTGGATATATATGGAGGAAACCCAATTTGGAAGAAACTCTGCAGAAAAAGAATTAATAGCTACCTCTAAAGAAGACATGGATAAAAAAATAGAGGAGATCAGAAATATGACGGAATCCTGGAATGAGAAATACAGAAAAGAAATAGAATGCATGAAACAGAGTCAAAGAAATATAGAAGAACTAAAAATATCAATCATGAGTCTACAAAACCGTTTGAGTGAAAGCAAAGATAGAGTTTCAGATCTAGAGGACACTGGTGCAACTAGTGAAAAAGTGAGAAAGGATCTCTTAAAAACAATGAGGATGCAGGAAAAAATAACGCATCACATGCAAGATGATGCCAGGATGAACAATGTGAGATAAATTGGTATCAGTGAGAATGAAGGAGTCAATACAAATGATATAAAAAGAATATGGGCAGAAGTAATCACAGAAAGCTTCCCAAATATGAAGAAACAATTCAACATTCAGGTAACCAAAGCATACAGAACACAAAATAACTTCAACCCAAGTAAAAACACACCAAGACATATAATAGTCAAGATCCCAGAAATCCAACACAAAAATAATATACTGAAAGCTGGTAGAGAGAAGAAGGAGCTCACATTCAAAGGAAAACCCATCAGAATTGCAGCCGACTTCTCTATACAAACCATGAAGGCAAGGAGAGCATGGAGCAGAGGTCTTCAAGTCCTATATGAAAACAATTCCAGCCCAGATTAGTACACCCTGCATAATATCCAAGTTTGAAGGAGAAGTGAAATACTTCCATGACAAAGAACAACTAAAGAATTTTATGATGACAAAGCCATCCCTACACAGGCTACTGAAAGATGTTCTAGAGAGAGACCACAATGACCAGAACTCCACAAATGAGAAAGGAAGGAACCCACTAAACAGGACAGACAATTAAACACAGGAATCAAAGGAGTAAAGAACAGCAGGTAAATACCATGAGAAACATAAGTCAACACATTTCAATTATAACCATCAATGTAAATAGACTCAATTTACCAATTAAGAGAAATAGACTGGCACAGTGGATTAGGAAACAAAATGCAACAATATGCTGTATACAAGAAACACACTTAACTCATAAAGAAATTCACAGGCAGAAAGTCACACAATGGAGAACATTACTACACATCTGAGCAGCTCAGAAAAAAGCAGCATTAGAAATCCTGTTCTCAGAGTCTCAACTTCAAACCAAGACTGACCAAGTAAAATAAAGAAAAACATTGTATACTGAGTAGAGGAAAAATTCAAGAGGATGAGGTAACACTCAACAATATGTAGGCAACAAACATGAGAGCAACCAACTACATAAGATCATTCTTAATGGACATGAAAAATCTAATATCCAATACAAAAATCTTAACAGGAGACCTTTACACCTTCTTATCCCAAAAAGATAGGTCAAGCACACAAAAAATTACCAAAGAAGTAGCAGAACTGAACCAGAGCTTGGAACAAATGGAACTGGTGGACGTATACAGAGTGTTCCACCCAACCACAGCCGAATACACATTTTTTCCAGCTGCACATGAGTCATTTTCCAAAATAGATCACATAATAGTCCATAGGTCATGCTTAAGTATAAAGCAGAAATTATCCCATGCATATTATCAGACCGCAATGCAATGAGAATGGAACTAAATGACAAAAGAAACCAGCAAAACCCACTAAATTCATGGAAATTAAACAACAGCTTACTCACCAATCAATGGGTCACAGAAGAAATTAAACAGTATGTACAATTCAATGGAAATTCAAGCACAACTTTCTGAAATCTATAGGATGAGATAAAAGCAGTTCTCAAAGGGAAAATGATAGCTATGAACTCACACATTAGGAAAACAGAATGGGAACAAATAAACACGCTAATGTTGCACCTCTTACAACTAGAAAAAGAATAGCAAACAAAAGCCAGAGCACAAAGATGGGAA
This sequence comes from Ctenomys sociabilis, assembly GCA_004027165.1. Lineage (NCBI taxonomy): Eukaryota > Metazoa > Chordata > Mammalia > Rodentia > Ctenomyidae > Ctenomys > Ctenomys sociabilis. The sequence goes on from PVKA01048378.1 coordinate 9,133, forward strand.
GAAATCATAAAGATCACAGCAGAAATTAATTCAATTGAGATGAAGAAAACCATTCAAAGAATCCACAAATCAAAAAGTTGGTTGTTTGAAAGACTAAATACAGTTGATAAGCTCCTAGCCAACCTCGTCAAAAAGAGGAAAGAAAAAGTTCAAATACAAGCAATAAGAAATAAAAAAGGTGAAATCACCACAGACCCAGTGGAAATCCAGAAGATGGTCAATAGCTACTTTGAGAATCTTTACGCTCACAGAATAGAAGACACACAAGAAATTGACAGACTCCTCAAAAGGTACAAATTACCAAAATTGAATCAAGAAGATAGAACAAGTCTCAAAAAGCCACTAAAAGCCAATGAAATACGAAACATAATAAAAAGTCTACCAACAAAGAAAAGTGCAGGTCCTGATGGATTCACAGCTGAATTCTGCAAGAAATTTATAGAAGTATAATCTCTACACTCCTCAAACTCTTCAATGAAATTTAAAAGGAAGCAGTCCTCCCAAAATCATTTCTGGAGGCAAGTATTATACTGATTCCAAAACCAGGGAAAGACACAACCAAAAAGGAGAACTACAGGCCAATCTCCCTCATGAACATAGATGCAAAAATACTCAATAAAATCATAGCAAACAGAATACAGCAAATCATCAAGAAGATCATACACCATGACCAGGTAGGATTCATCCCAGGGATGCAAGTATGGTTCAAAATTCGAAAATCTATAAATTGACACACTATGTTAACAGACTGAAATCAAAAAACCACATGATCATCTCAATTGATGCAGAGAAAGCTTTTGAGAAACTTCAACACTCATTCATGTTCAAGGTCCTACCGAAAATTGGAATTGTTGGACTGTACCTTAACTTGATAAAAGCCATCTATGACAACCCAAAAGCTCATATAATCCTAAATGGGGAAAAACTGAAATCTTTTACTCTTAAATCAGGTACAAGACAAGGATGTCCTCTATCACCCCTCCTATTCAATATAGTTTTGGAATCATTAGCCGTAGCCATTAGAAAAGAGGGAGAAATAAAAGGAATAAGAATAGGTAAAGAGGAAGTTAAATTATCACTGTTTGAAGATGAAGTGATACTTTACTTAGAGGCCCCCAAAAATTTCCACCAAGAAACTACTAGAACTGATACGTAAATTCAGTAGCATAGCAGGATACAAAGTCAATACTGAAAAGTCAATAGCATTCCTCTACACAGATAACAACCACACTGAAAGGGAAACAATAGAAACAACACCTTTTACAATAGGACTGCGCAAAATGAAATACCTTGGGATTCACTTAACCAAGGAAGTAAAAGATCTTTTCACAGAAAATTACAATACCCTTAGAAAAGAGATTATAGAGGATTTCAGAAAATGGAAAGATATTCCATGCTCCTGGATAGGAAAAACCAACATCGTGAAGATGGCCATACTCCCAAAATTACTGTACAGATTTAATGCAATCTATCAAACTGCCACCAACGTACCTCCCAGACCTAGAGAAATCATTCCTAAAATTTATTTGGAACCAGAAAAGACCTAGAAAGGCAATCTTGACCAATAAAGACAAGGCAGGAGGCATCACAATTCCTGACTTGAAATTATACTACAAAGCCACTGTGATAAAATCAATATTGTATTAGCATTGAAATAGACCTGAAGATCAATGGAATAGATTACAAGATGCAGAGGCATCTACAAACACACTTAGCCATGTGATCTCCGACAAAGGGTCCAAATTAGCTTACTGGAAGAAAGATAATCTCTTTAACAAATGGTGCTGGAAAACCTGGCTTTCTACATGCTGAAAACTAAAACTTGACCCAGCTCTATCACCATGCACTAAGCTAAAGTCAAAATGGATTAAAGATCTAAACATTAAAACAGAAACACTCAATTTCCTGGAAGAGAAAGTAGGAAGAACTCTTGAAGACATAGGGGTAGGCAAAGAGTTCATGAAGAAACAAATATTCACACGGGAAACACTTGAAAGATTCGACAACTGGGATCAACTCTTCTTGAGGAGTTTCTGCACATCAAAAGAAATTGTCAACAAAGGGAAAGGCCAACCCACAAATTTCAAAAAAGTCCTAACTAATAAGCACTCAGACAAAGGTCTGCTTTGTAGAATATATAAAGAACTAAGATATATTAGGGCCCTCAAATTTAAAGACCCAATAAATAAATGGGCATCTGAGATGAATACACACTTCTCAGAGGACAAAATTAAGGAAGCGAATATATACATGAAAAAATAAAAAAAATGCTCCACATCGCTAGCCATCGTGAAATGCAAGTTAAAACAACACTGAGATGCCATCTCACTCCAGAAAGAATGGCTATCATAAGGAAATCAACCAACAACAAATGTTGGAGACGTTGTGGGGAAAAGGGAACACTTCTCCATTGCTCTTGGGAATGTAGACTGGTACAACCACTGTTGAGATCAGTGTAGAGACTCCTCAAAAAGTAGGACTGGAAATCCCATTCAAGCCTGGTATCCCCCTGCTGGGAATTTTCCCAGAGGAACTGAAATCATTATATCATAGTGATGTATGTTTACCTATGCTTATAGCAGCACAATTTGTGATAGCAATATCTTGGAAACAACCAAGATGTCCATCACATGAGGAATGGTTAAAAAGATGTGGTATTTCTGTATAATGGAGTACTACTCAGCTATAAAGAATAATAAAATTGAAGCATTTATATTGAAGTGGATGCCACTTGAACATATACTTGTAAGTGAAATAAACCAGACACACATGTGCAAATATTGTATAAGTCTCCCTAGTATAAGTCAGAAAAATAAATACAAACAGAAATGTACAACAACTGAAAAGAACTGAGTCAGATAGTCAGGGCAAACTGAATGGCATATGCTACAGGGTGCTAGTCAGCTTTTCTTCTGGATGGTTTACAACCTAAATTCACAGATCAAAATTGGAGAAATAGAAGAGCCACAAGGCCTGCCAACATTTTGGCCTTAGCCTTTCAAGGTCAGCGAAGACATAGGACATAGGTGAACCTGTAGTATAACATCATGAAACTCAGTTGTGCCCAAAATTTTCTGATGAAGGAGATTATGGGGCCACAGAGAAAAGAGATTAATTATCTATAGTGTGCCTGGGGAGAGTCACATGGAGAGAAAACTTTCTCTCAGGCTCTCATAGAGAGCAAACTGGTCAAGCATCGGCTGTGACTCATTCACATGGATGACACAGGCAAAGTAGAGTAAGGTACCTATAGAGTAAGGTACAGGATTACAAGATAAAACCTGAGGGGACTTCACTGACCTCATCAGAAACAAAAGCTACATCTTTTGGTATATAGATCTTGCTTTATCTCGGTGTTAACCATCCAGCAGAAAAGTATAAAAATGCGGTATATAACACGGGGCCATAATAATAATTTGAGCTGTAAATGGCTACAGTCAACAGCTTCTTCAGATAACTCACTATGATTTTGGAATGCTGAACTGTGTTGGATTGTGTTGCCGAGTTCAGTCACCTGAATTGGTTTAATGAGAATGGATTGCCCATTTTTGACAGGTTTAGACAAAAAAGGGGTATACAAAGGAAGAATCGTGGTGTGTGTGTATAAGCAGTACAGTTAGGATAAATATGCTGTGCTTCTGTGTAATTCTATGAGAAGCAAGATTTGTGCTAATAGTGGTTGGACAAGATTTTATGTTGGCTTGTAGTACTATGGACAACCACTAAGAAAATAACAAGGTAGAAAGTATTAATTATTGAATCTGTGATATAATTCAGCTATGAAAAATAAATTAAGTATATTGCTACACTCTCTTAATTTACTGATTGGAGACATCTGGTATAATAATGTCTGTAGCAACTCCGCCATCCTGCTCCATCCCGCCCGCGCCCCCGCGCCCGCCCAGCCCCTGAGACCGGCCAGAGACAGCGCGGCTGACTCCGCCATCCTGCTCCATCCCGCCCATGCCCGCACAGCCCCTGAGACCGGCCAGAGACAGTGGCTGACTCCAGCGGCCTCCTGGATCCCGCGCCAAGCTCTCCCAGTGAGAGCAAATTTACAGGACTCACCAGGCTTCCCAGATCAGTGAGAGGGTGGTGAGTCTGAGGGAGAGCCTTTCGCTTCTTCCCACACGCACTACGCGGATCCCTGTCCCCAACCCCTCCAAGCCAATGACTGGCCTGAAACCTCAGGACCCACTCACCAACACCTCCCTGGATCCCCTGACCTAAAGCCCACTGTTTGAGTGGGAATTTCCCCGATTCTCTGTGCATCAAAGGTCAGTGAGTGTAGAACTCCAGGCCCATCGTGCCTGAGATACATTTCCCAGGGATTACCTGCCCGCCACCCCCCGTGGCCCAGTGACAGCTCCAGGCACACTGTGCCAGAGAAACATTTCCAGGTGATTACCGGTCCCACCCCAAAGCCTCAGACCCAGTGCAGGTCGGCCTGGAGTGAGAACTCCAAGCCTGCCATGCTGGAGGGACATATCTCAGCAATCCACGGTCCCACGCTACAGACTGAAACCCAGCACAGCCTGGCCTATGAGTGAGGGCTCCAGGCCCACTACACCAGAGGGACCTTTTCCAGCCTTCTCGGGCTACGGCCTGTAGACCCAGACCCAGCACAAGCTGGCCGGCTCAGTACAGCCTACTCAGTGAATAAGATTATCCACTATCCTTTT
>PVKA01048379.1:0-13806 GCA_004027165.1 Ctenomys sociabilis
TTTTTGCTTTTTGTGAGGGCTTTTGCGCCATACTGCATCCCCAGCCCATTTATGTTTTTTATTCTGAAACAAGGTATCACTACGTTGCTAAGTTGCCCAGGATGGGACTTGAGATTCTCTTGCACCAGCCTCTGAGACTGTCTTGCACCAGCTACTAGAATCGCTGGCATGGGGTGGCTCTAATTGGCCCCAGGGATTGTGATGGCTCAGGCCTTTGTATTTGAGTGACGTCATGAGAAGCTCTTGTCAAGAACTCACCTACCAGTTTCCACACATAGAGATGAGGGAGTAGCCAACACAATCTCTAGGTGGGCCGGGAGAACCTGCTGCCCTGAGACCATGGTCTGTCTATCTGACAGCTACACAGACAGGTTTCCAGTGTGGATGAGCCTTTGTCACAATTTGAGCTTGGATGTGAGTCTATCCACTCAAGTGTCATGAAGTAAAGGTAAAAGGAGTGGCTCTCTGCTGGATGAACATCCGACAGTCCATGGAGAATGTTCTATTTAGAACGCGAGACAGAAGGCATCCTAACTTCCCTAGCAGCTCCTACACTCACTTCTAAGCCCAAAACACCCCAGGGATGACTATTCCTGGCCAAGGCCCCAGCTCAAACTTCCACCCAAGCCTGTGCTGAACCATCACAGACCACTGAGGGCCATCTCTCTCTTTCTCTTCTGACAAATGTCAGGCATTGCTGCTTGGCATGAAATTAGGAGTAATACATAAAGGCCTTTGCAAACAACTCAGGCATTTTATAGTGCCCTGTAATTACAACGGCAACTTAATTACATACAAATTTTAAAAACATACAGTAGGGCAGTGGAAGCATTATTTTAGCACCTTTGGTTTAGAATCAGGTCCATGCTGAATCCTAACTTTATGCTTCATTAACTTTGCTCGTGGTTCTCACATGAACAAAGTTTCAAAAGTAGGATAGGACCATATCATCTCCAGTGTCTTCCTCTACCGGCTGTGACCACTGCCACTGCTATCTGTGTCACCCAGCCTCCTGCCTAGGATGGCCAAGGACCAGGAAGGGGAACACTTGAGCTATTTTTATCCCAATATGAGCCCTTTAGAAAACAGTTCTCAGCAAGTCCTGATCTTTCTCCAGGGCTCTGTGACCTTATGTCTGGTTTTCAACTTTTACTGCATTCACAAGTCTATTTATTTTAAGATTGAGAGCTCTGAGGACAATATTAGGTCATAGCTCTGAAACGATCTGCATGATAAGAATAAATGCAACCAGGATCTTAGTTTTTTCTACAGATTAGGGTGCAGAAGTGGATCTTTCAGGTTCTGGGAAGAGAAAGAATGGACGAAATAGAGCAGACAACAAACTTCACTTGTCACCTGTGCAAGTATCTGAGGTGACAAACCAGGGTGGCTAGGACATTCAAGACTGGGACTAAGCTAGCAGTGGTATTGTCTCTCCAGATGTCCTCTGCTACTAAAAATCATTCCTACGAATATGATTTCTTAATAAATATCTATGAACACATTTTGGGACCCATCATGTGCATGCAAATAAAATGCTGGGTAGGATACTGACGAGGGTTCTGAGGTTCCCTGCTCAGCTCTAGACAGAGTGACCCCCACTAATGTGTGGCCCTTTTGGTCTTTACATTCCTGCAAGACAGGCTCCCTGGCTGCCTGAGGATGGAGATGGGCAGTGGGCTGCCGGTCCTGAGCTCAAGGTTTCTGTATTTACTGCCACTCTGGACTTGAAATAGAGCTTGTAAGCTTCTGAGGCACCTTTCTTAAGATGTGAGGGGGACCAGAGTATTCACCTTAAAATACGCCTTTAGCATACACGGATTTTCAAGATGAGTGTTTGCATGTGTGGAGACCAAAATAGGGTGGTGTTGTGGTTTAGGTCCAAAATGGCCCCCCAAATGCTGGTGCACACGAAAGGTGACAGAGCATGCGGAGGTGCATCCATCTGTGTAGGAGCCCATGGCCCAGTGTGTCATAGAAGCAGGGGCCCAGCGGGAGGAGGCCATTGGGTGCGGCCCAGGAGGGTGCATCCTTCATTCTCCTCTCTACTTCCCTCTTTCCCCATCTCCTCGCTATCACGTCATGCAGCAGCTCTCCCCCACCATGACCTTCTCCCATGATGTTTCTGCCTTGGAGCCAGCTAGCTATGGCTCAAACCCATTGGAAACCATGCACCAGATAAACCTCTCCTCCTTTAAAGGGTGTGCTTCGGGGGCCGGGGAGATGGCTCAGTGGAGTAAGTGCTTGCCTGGCAAGTGCAAGGGCCTGAGTTCAATCCCCAATTCCACCAAAAATCAAAGAATAGGATCAGAGAGAGAAAGAGAGAGAGAGAGAGAGAGAGAGAGAGAGAGAGAGAGAGAGAGAGAAAGAGAGAGAGAGAGAAAATTGGTCAGGCAGTGGCCATGACTCATCCATATGGCTGACACTGACAAAGGATCTACAAAGTGCAATACGGGATAAACCCTGAGGGTACATGAGTGACTGACCTTATGAGATACAAACGTTACATTTCTTGTTATATAAATCTTGCTTTATCTTGGTCTTAACTATCCAGCAGAAAAGTATAAAAATGAGGTATATAAAGTAAAGCCATATTAATATACTGAGCTATGAAAGACTCAAATCAACAACTTCTGTGGATAACCCACTACTATTGTGGACTGTTGGACTGTGTTGAAGTGTTTTGCTGAATTAATGCACCTATAGTATTCAGGTGCCAATGGAATACCCATCTCTGACAGGACTAAACAAAAAAAGTGGATACAAAGGAAGGACCATTTTGTATTTGTGTAGACAGAATAGTTAGGATAGATGTACAGATACTTTTGCTTAATTCAATGAGTAGAAAGATTTGTACTAATAGTGTTTGGATAGGATATCCTGTCTGCTTCTTGCACCACTAAGAAGATAACAGTGTACAATGTATTGATTATTGAAACTGTCCTATTGATCAGTTTTAATACTGTCTCATTGCTATTTGTTTCTCAATAAAATTAAATTAAAAAATGGGTGTCCTTCAGGTGTCAGTTCTCAGTGGAGGGAGATAGGACTAACAGCCACCCTAAAATCCACTGCTTCAGAATAAGAATTGCAGAGGCAAAGGCAATTAAGAAGAAGCAGATGCTGGGAAGCTCTCTGCCCTTGACAGCCCCCTTGTAGCTAAGGATGGCCCCTTACATCTCTGTTTTCCATTAGAATGGCCCATCCTGCTAGCTGGGATTCTCTTCCCCAGCTTCCTAATTGGCTGAGGTTCAGGTCAAGTTACCTGCTGTGGGGGACACCCCTGAAGCCTCCAGTTCCTCTTGTGCAAACACCTTGGTGACCCTCTATCTCCTGCACACATGAACGTTTTCACTCTTTTCCCTCCCAAATTGGGGCTTCTCTGTGACAGATGCTACCTATTTTCTTGCCACCTCAGGGCCAAATGCAAAGCCTCTGACATCTCTGATGCTCAAAATGCAGTGAGCTACACTTGGTTACAAGAGCCGCCACGCAAGCGTCACTGTAGCTGAAATCTTTCTACTTGTCATGGGAAAAGTTTGGCACTGCCTCCTGCACAGGGCCAGGCTGCTGCTCATCACAGAGTCGGCTTCCTGTGCTACTGTCCCTGCTGTGCTCCAGAGGAAGAAAGATGACGAAAGCGCAAGGGAAAGGTGCGGCTCAGTCAACTGAGTCAGCAACTGCAGGGTAATTTTATCTTTCCCAGATTCTTTGACATCCTTGACGCCGTATTCATTTGCCAAGATCACTTGGGCTTGTCGTGACAATTTTCAATTGCAGAAATTTCTCCTCCAGAGGCTTCCTCTAATGTTCTGCATTCCTCTGACCCATCCTTTCATGGGTTCTGCATTCTGCAAAGAACCAGTGTCAGCTTGGAAACATGTGACACTCTTTACCTTGAAAGAGGTGTACAGGGACATTCACCTTTGCCCTAAATCTGTAAAATGTGATGCTGTGTCTTTTTGCTTTAAAGCCCGGGTGCTCCTGTTCATAAAGAAGCCTTTGCATCCACTGGGCTTTGTACATGGAAATCCAAGGGCACCTTGGTCATAGTCTCTGGCCATCAGGCTGGCACCATCTCTTCTGCTGCCCGGCTCTCCCCAGACAGAGGAAGCAGGACACTGCAGATAGTCTGACATTGCCTTGCAGGAGGAGACTTGACCTGCCTGGGAAGAGGAGGCAGGGAGTGTGCCTGCTTTCTGGATAAATGTGAAAGCTCCTGTGTTAGTAGAGCGTTCTCTACTAACGCTCACACACTCAGCACTGCTTTAACTGGTAGCTGCTGCATCCATGAGGAGCAAAAGTCCTATTACCTTTTCCCCTTTTTCATAATGGTGGGTCTTTCTCTGTCTCAGGGCATTCCTCCTATTCAGAGATGGATTACCTTTTCCTCCTTTTCATAATGGTGGGTCTTTCTCTGTCTCAGGGCATTCCTCCTATTCAGAGATGGAACAAAATCTGGACAAAAGGGAGAAAAATGATTCTATTACCTCCATACAAGATTCTGTCTATGTGAGACCCTCAGAAGCAGGAACCATGAGCCACTTCTTCAAATAAGAGTCCCTCGCTGTGTCTGGAAAGGTGGGAAACAGTGATTTGGGGTACACAGTCTGTGCTCACAAAAGGCCAAGGAGTCCCAATGCCTCAAATACATTCTCACCACTTTTTACCCCAGACCTCTAAAATATGCAATAGGTACATAACAGATAAACTTCCAAATTGCACAAATATTGTTGCCTCTTCCACAAAAGTAATTGAAAGATAGAGACTGAACTCCAGCCTCAGACAGAGTCCCCTGGGGTTGAATAAGAATCTAAAATTCAGAAGCACAGCAGCTCAGCATCTGCTCACAGACAAGAGAGAACAGGCCCTTCTGGATCTACTCTTTCATATATATTCTAATTAATCTCGGAGCTCTGCTCATAAGTCAGGGGGGCAGGGCCATGCAGTATAGCCTAGTCATTAGCAGCAAAGGCCATGGCTGTACAAAGCCAGATATGAAGAGTAGCTGTATACTCAGGATTGCATGATCCAACTTACTTAATCATTATGAGTAGATTTTCCTTATCAATAAAATGTCCTAAAGGAGTTCTGTCTCCTATGGTGATTTAGATGGTTAAAAAAAAAAAAAATTGAGAAACTTCAATGACAGTCACTCACTTCGCCTAAGCATTCTAACAGAATAATAGACCCCATTCTATGTCCAATATAAGGTGTCATGTTATTCTCATTTCACTTTGATTTTCCCTGCTGACTTGCTTAAGTACATGTTCAGTACTTGCCCACTCTGACAAGTCCGTATTCCAGAAAATGAAAAGGGATTTTCACACAAGTACTTGCACATAAATGTTTATAACAATTTTATTTATAATAGATAAATATGGAAATCACCCAGATATCTTTGATCAGATGAACAGTAGTATGGTCATATGATAGATTACTATTCAGCATAAGATGCTGCATGCAAGAGTCCAGGTGTCTCTTCCTCTAATTGGTCTCATCCAGTGAAACCTCTCCTAGGAAAGTTAGGTAACTACTAATGTGTTTCCATAACAACATACATGACAAAGCTATAGAAGTAAAGAAAAGACTTTTGATTTCCCAGACATAGTGAGGACAGGAAAGAAGGTGATGTGGCCACTGGGGTCCTGCAAAGAAAGAACGGTGGTACAACTCGAATTTATGGCAACATCTTCATTGCAATACTGTATGCTACCCTGCCAAGATGTTCCTTTAGAGAGAGGTGGAGGAAATCATTGTATTTTTAGAGCCGCATGTGAATTGATAAATGTCTCAAATCAAAATGCTCATTGAGATTTTCTCTGTATACAAAAGACTACAATTGAAGACCATATTTCAATGAGAAGGATTCTTACTCCAAATGACATAGGAAAGTGTTCACTGTGTTAATAGTTAAAAAAAAATATGTGCGAAGAAAGTGCACATTGACCAGTTAAGAACTTGAAAAAGCAGTAGAATTTGGGATGATGTAGAGATTTTTTAAGACCTATGTTTTACTAAGTGGCCAAGGAATAGCCCCGTACAGCACATGCAGGATCATTTAGAGCGGGTTCTTCCACCACAGATTAGCAGCCACTAGGACCACTGCATCAAACCAAAATCTGTCTCCCACCCAGACCATTGCTGTGAGACCACACAGTTTGATCTGGGGAAAAACCTAAAATTATTCATTAATTTAATATCCAATACTAATTTGCGTGGCAAATAGCCAGTTACCTGGATAATTGACTTTGTCTGAATATATGCCTGGATCTTCCCATGGAGATCAGAGAAACAAAAACTCTAAAATCCCATAACATGCCTGATTGGAGATACAATAAGAAATATTGGGAGTAAGACAGGAGACATGGAGGCCCAAGCCCATAAAGATGCTATAAAAACTTCACGTAGGGTGACCCAGGACCCTAAGAGGGACAAACTCTACAGCTGAGATAAGGGCTTTCAGAGCCACGCGAACCGCTGCAATATAAAGGACTTAGACAAGAGTAATCATCTTAATGCAGTTTATCCTTCATTCTTCTAAATGTCTATAATGTTTGCTGTAAATCTCGAGAGGAAGGGAAAGAAGAATAGAGAAAGGGGAGACCACAGCTGTTGTTCAAAAAATGTAAGAGGTCCAAAGTGAGGAAAATGAACTTTGCCTGTCTGTGAACTGCTGACAAGAAAATGTTGCCTATTCAGTCTAAACTCAATATAAACATCAATGTCTAGACATACAGTTCCATAATGTTATTAATCTTACTAATAAAAAAGTTACACAGACCTGCCTTTGCCTGCACTGACAATAAAAGGGGAACAGTGATCCTCATGGCCTCTATGAGGAAGTAATGCCCAAGTTCAGTAAGCTAGTCTAGGATTTGTGCATATAACCTACAAGCTTAAGAAGGATAAGATCCAGTACTTTCTCCATGTTGTGTCAGGTACTACATGCTTGTCATGACTTCTCTTAGCCCTCAGAATCTATGATTGTTTTACATCTGTCCATCATTCCCCATCACTATGACATTGACATGAAACGTGGACAGACGTGTGTAACTTGGAGATATATCTCCAAATTACACACTTCTGTCCACATGTTTCAGAGAGAGAGATACAAGCACACATATTTATGGTTTAGATCTAGAATGCCCCATCAGGCTTCTTATATTCAGAGCTGGAGTCTGTGGAAGCTGACTGGATGATGGGGTGCTATGCTCTTCAGTGGATTCATCCATAGATTATTTCATGGCTGAGTGTGCTTTTGGAAGAGAACATTGCTTGGAGGTGGCCTCTGTAGTATGAACTGAAAGGGTACACTGTTGTCCCATGAGTAGTTTTCTTCTGTCATGCTAGTTGGCCACAATGTCCCTACCTTGGAGCCACCTCATCATGGATTGAAACCTCTTAAACTACGATACAAAGGGAACCTGTATTCTTTACACTGTGGCTGTTGAGTATCTTGCTCCAGTGGTAGGAAAGTGATTAATGCACACAGTTCACTGGGAATCCTTTATTTCTTAAACCATCCCTAAATGTTCTTTGTCAAGTATATGCAGCTGATTCAGATTCATTCATTCATCCAATCACAAGCATATCATATCACATAGGTATATGATATTGGCTGAATATATATTTGTATAATTAACATATTAAAATGTCAGTCCCTATGGCGATAGCATTAGGAAGATGGGCTTTGGAGCGGTGGTTTGGGTTGGGTGGAAACCTTATGATAGTATCATTGTCTTTATAAAAAGAGACACAAGAAGGGATGGATAGGATAAGGATACAAAAAAAAAAAAAAAAAAAGAATTGAGATGGGTCATGTACATGTGCCAACTCCTCATGATAAATGCTTGGAAACACAGACCTTTAAAGTAATGATTTTTTTGTGGTTTCCCAAGTAGATCTCTATACAAATTTGTGAATTTGTGAAGAAATGGAGCTCAGTCTTCCCTTGTTTTCAATGACCACAAAGATCTCATGGATAAGGAGTGGTTATAAATTGAATTTAATTTTGAACACTGAAAAACAGGAACATGAGCTTCATCTACCAACACAACAGCAACACTGAGCCTTATTCCCATCTCCTTGTTTCTTGACCTTCAGCAGTCCTTTCCTACAATTTGAGGGTCTTCTACATGACCCCTGAATGTAAGGTCTCCTAAGAAAGAGGTAAACCAAAATCTATCCTCATTCAGCTAGAATTCTGAGGGCTCCCAGGACAGAATTTGTCTGTTTATCCATATGAAAACCATGAATATCTATCAGTAGTCTTCATTTTGGAGTGGCTTAGTGTGCCTACCTAGCGTAAGAATGAAAGGATAGGTGAAATAATTAGCCCAAGTCTGGCTTATCTTCCAAGCCAGTACTCTCTCCTAACATCATCACTAAAAAAGATCTACTAGGAAAGAAAATATTCCACAAAAACTCTTCCCTGTTGATTTGAGTAAGGGTTACAGACACTGAGTGATGGAGAACCATGCAGATAACAGAGGTGTAGTGTGGAGCTTGTGATTAATGTGAGTTTTGTTGCTGGTATTTTTGTTGTTGACACTCAAATCAAAAAAGGTTTGGGACCAGAAAATGATAAATGAATAGGTCAAACATTCTCTACATTTCATTTATATCCTTGTACGCATCTTTTTCATAAATACATTTGGGGTTACACTTGAGAGAGACCTGAAGAAGCAACTATTTATGTCTCTGAGTATGTCCTCTGAGATTGCTTTGAAATGCTCTGACCTTCTTTCTGAAGGCCTCAGAAAATATATGAGAGTGTCACAAAGAAGCCAGAGTTCATCTGGCCCAAGAATCATCCCTAAAAATAATGGTTTATGTTGAAGACAATTGATTGCAATATAAAATTCTTTCCTTTGAAAACTGAGCAAAAGCAAAGCAATAAATGCATGGGCACATTTTTCCTTAATGCAAAATAAAGCCAATCTGTAATTCACACTGTAACCTGAATTATATATTATGTACTTAGAAGGCTCCAGGGAGGCTGCTTAATAATAAATAAATAAAAGCAAAACAAACCTATGGACTTAGCAAATGATTTTTTCTACATGGACTTAATTTTTAATTTTTTTAGTTAAGACCTCTGTCAGGCACAGTTTTGATGAGCAGGTTGAAGTGAAAAATCAGAGGACACAAAAAAGTCAAGGGCAACGTCAAGTGAATCAGACTGTTTACTCAGTGCATTTGCATATGCTATCTCATTGTGAATAAAAGACTCATGGGAACACAAAGGAGTGTAGGTTATTTTTAGTAAGATTCATCTTGAGTCCACATATCTTACAGTTCACATTAAATAGTCAAACTCACATTTTCCAATCTCAATTTGCCTAATGTAGAAATTAATGGTAGATTTTAAATATTTTAGTTTTGATACTATCTGAAAGTTGTCCCAGAGTTGCTTATTGGAGAAAGACAATATAAAAATAAAGGAATTTGTAAGAAAGAACATTTTCCTCTTATATAAAACACTATTCTCTAGGCTATAGATCAACCAATAAAGACATGACAACTAATTGTGCATTCTTTTCATTCATAATTTGTGTTGATTATAAAAACCATATTTTATATATGAAATACCCATAACTTGATACTCCTTATTTGGAAGTAATGATAATCTAGATATCACACACACACACACACACACACACACACACACACACACACTTTTTTCAATAGGAATGATGCAAAACAACACAAACAAATTAGCGAGAATGTCAGTCCTTGCTGACTTGACAAACATTCACAGGACCTTTGCACTGGTGAAATCTATGGCTATATGGGAACAGAACTCTTGTTTCAGTGCCCTTTATTCCCACAAACATTTATGAAGTAATTCTGTAGAGTAGTTATTTTGATCATTGCTATAAGTGCAATTTGAATACAATTATTTTTCTTTGAGAATTTATCATATGGTAGAAAGGAAAGGAGGAAGGAAGGAAGGAAGAGAGGGAGGGAGGGAGGGAGGGAGGGAGGAAGGAAGGAAGGAAGGAAGGAAGGAAGGAAGGAAGGAAGGAAGGAAGAAGGGAAGAAAGAAAGAAGGAAAGAAAGAAAGAAAGAAGAGAGCCGGGCGTGGTTGCACATGCCTGTAATCCCAGCACTCGGGAGGCTGAGGCAGGAGAATTGTTGCAAGTTCAAGACCAGCCTGAGCTACAAAGTGAGTTTAAGGCAGCCTGAACTGCATAGTGAGACCCTGTCTCAAAATGACAAAAAAAAAAAAAAAAAAAAAAAAAGAAAAAGAAAAGAAAAAGAAAAGAAAGAAAGAACTAGGGCTGCAGAGACAGCTTGACAGTCTAAGCATCTTCCTGACAAGTGCAAGGCCCTGAGTTTGATCCCTGGTACTGCAAATCATGCCGGCCCCGGAACTGCAAATATAGCCATTAGGTCATCAAACCCGGGTGTGATAGGGCACACCTGTGATAATCCCATTGGTGGGGAGGATAAAATGGGAAGATCACTGGGAGTTGGTGCCTCTTCATACCAGGCTGGCCTCTGTCTATGGTGCCAGTGCCCTCTGTCTCCAGACTCTGTAGGTATCTATTCTTCCAATCCCATCTCTCACTGGGGTCATATATTCACCATGAGAGGATTCCTTTTTTTTTTTTTTTTTTTCTTTTTTCTTGAGACAGGGTCTCATTATGTAGTTCAGGCTGGCCTTAAGCTCATTTTGTAGCTCAGGCTGGTCTCAAACTCACAGCAGTCCTCCTGCCTAAGCCTCCTGAGTGCTGGGATTACAGGCGTGTGCCACCACACTCGGCAGCCATGACTGGATTCTGAAACAGCTCCTCATAGGCTTTCTTTGGCCAAAGGCTCCTCTAGAAACCAAAGTTCGCCTGATTTCAGCTGGGACAATGCAGCTACAGTGTCCACAGCATTATTCAATAAGCAGCCTGCTTCTTGGTCACCTCTTGCATACTAGACCTGATTCACACTTTACAGGTGTGTCGGTGCAAGACTAAACAGTTTATAGGGATCTGTGAAGGTGAAAGATTGAAACAGAGGGTCCAAGCCCGGCCGGGTGAGTATGTGGAAGAACTTGCGGCATCTCTGACGCACGCCGCTCCATCTAGAGCCCCCGATCCCAAGAGCCCCAAGCAAGACGGTCCACCCCAGCCCGGCCTGCCCTGCAACTCCCCGGAGCCCCTGCCTCCAAGCCCACCCAGCTAGTGAGAACTTTTATGACTCTTCTAGACCCTGATCTACCCGAGCAGGGTCCAATGAGTGCGTGGGAGAACACTCGGCTTCCCTGTACACCTTGTCATCTGGAGCCCCTACCCCAAAGGCCACCAAGTGAGTGAGAATTTTTGTGACTCTTCCGGCTCCTGATCAAGCCCAGCATGGCCCAAATAGTGTGTGGGAGAACTTCGGTGCTCCCCGGTTTTCCCTGGGCCAGGGCCAAAACAGAGGAAGCACAGGCTCACAGCTGTGCCAGAAGAGCTGCAGCAAGAAGGAGCTGAACACAATAGTTAGATCCAGGCCAGGCATAAGTGGACAATCTCAAAATTAATAGATCAGCACCTGAACCTCATTATGCACTAAGGTTGTAACTGCACCAAAGCTCTACACCAAAGATCAGAGGTCAGTGCTATACATAATCACAAACACAAGGAGCAAAATGCAATCTCAGGCATTGAGCCTACCAATGATAAGTGCAGAGGACACAAGCTTAGCTGAAATGAATGAGTTAACAGCGTTGGAAGCAAAGAAACAACAGCAGAAAGATATGGAGCAACTCAGACCAGAATTAACGCCTGAAAGAAAAAAAGAAATTTTTGAATATATAGCATCTGAAGTAATGAAACAAATCCAGAAACGTATGGGGGAAACCCAATGCCCACCCGGAACAAGTGCAGATGTCCCGTCCAGTGGGGAAGTCAACACGGGTCACCTCGGGAAGGAGCGGGGATAAAGAAAGGCCAAGGGACAGGAGATGCAAGAAATGGAGACAAGACAGGATTCTGATCAAGTCTCATTTATTCAAAGGAAACTTTGGGTATATATAGTGGAGGCATAGGGAAATGACGTCAGTGGGTAAAAGGCGCAAGTAACTAGGCAACCGGGCTATGACAAGAAGTCCCACCTCCGGGGCATAGCAGGAGACTTATGGGAAATAGGTGGGGTAAGAAGAATTAGGAACTTAACAGAGGAATGGAAACTTAAGAACATGGCTGAAACTATTATAAAGTGGGTGCGAGTCACAGATTTCCCACATGCAGAGAATACTATTCCAGCTGAACCATATGAATTAACAGCATCTCAAGCAAAGAAACAACAGCAGAAAGGAAAAGAGTAAATCAGACCAGAAATAATTTCTGAAATAAAAAAAGAAATCTTTGAAATCATAGCATCTGAAGTAGAGAATCAATTACAGAAATCTGTGGAGGAAACCCAATTTGGAAAAAAATACTCTGCAGTAAAATAATTAATAGCTACCTGTAAAGAAGACATTGATTAAAAAAATAGAGATGAAAAATATAATGCATTCCTTGAATGAGCAACGCAGGAAAGTAATAAATCACATGAGGCAGAGTTAAAGAGATAAAGAACTAAAATATCAATCACAAATCTACAAAACCATTTGATTCAAAGCAAAGAAAGAGTTTCAGATCTTGAAGATGCTGGTGCAGCTTGTGAAAAGGTGAGAAAGGTTCTTTTAAAAACAACAAGAATGCAGGAAAAAATAATCCATCAACATCAAGATGATGCCAAGACAAACAATGTGAGATTAATAGGCATCAATGAGAAAGAAGGAGTCAATAAAATGATATAAAATAATATGGGCAGAAGTAATAGCAGAAAACTCCCCAAATATGAAGAAATAATCTAACATTCATATATCCAAGGCATACAAAATGCCAAATAACTTCAACCCAACTGAAAACACACCAAGACATATAATAGCCAAGATCCCAGAAACCAACACAAGAATAAAACACTGAAAGCTGCTAGACAAAAGAAGCAGATCACATTCAATGGAAAACCCATCAGAGTTACAGCTGACTTCTCTGCACAAACATGAAGGCAAGGAGAGTATGGAGCAGAGTAATTCAAGTCCTCTGTGAAAACAAATTCCAGCCCAGACTACTATACCCTGTAAACTCTCTTTGAAGTTTGATGGAAAAGTGAAATACTTCCATGAAAAAGAACAACTAAAGAATTTCATGATGACAAAGCCATCCTTACACATCTAGAAAGATGTTCTAGAGAGGGATCACAATCACCAGAGCTCCACAAATGAAAACAGAAGGAACCCACAAAATAGGGCAAACAATTAAATACAGGACAAAATGAGTAAACAACAGCAGGTAAATAACATGACTATCATAAGTCAGCACATTTCAATTATAGTCATCAATGTAGATGCACTCAATTCACCGATTAAGAGAAATAGACTGGCACAGTGGATTAGAAAACAAAACCGAACAATATAATATATACAAGAAACAAATTTAAGTCAAAAAGCCATTCATAGGCTTAAAGTCAAAGGATGGAAAACAATACTGCATGCCCCTGTACTTCATAAAAAAGCAGGAGTAGGAATTCTGTTCTTAGACAGTCTCAACTTCAAATCAAGAAGGATCAAATGACACAAGGAAGGCCACTATATATTGGTCAGGAGAAAAATTCAAGAGGAAAAGGTACCACTCATGAATATCTGTGCACCAAACACAGGAGCACCCAACTATGTAAGACAAATCTTAACGGACATGAAAAATCCAATATCCAAAACCAAAATCTTAAAAGGAGACCTTAACACCCCCTTATCTCAAAAAGATAGGTCAACCAGACAAA
>PVKA01048380.1:0-13814 GCA_004027165.1 Ctenomys sociabilis
AATTTCATATTACCTAGTCAAATGAAAATCTGCATCACTTCTATTTTTTTTCTGTTTTAATTCTAATTTATAGTCTCTTTTTAAAAAAGACTACATAGTATGTGTTTCTCTCTGTTAAGTTAGCAATTCACCTATTTTCCTGAAGGCAACTGTTCAAAATGTTAAAGTTCATGGAGAATGTACACTAAATATTAAGTTAAAATATCCATTAAAAATTAAAAACATGACATCAACTACTCCCTTCAAATGGTTAAATTTCCTGCTAATCTTATATTTCCATCAAATTTCATGCACTCTTTAAAACAGGAAAATTTTGTTAAGTTAGTCACATCTCTGTATCATTAAATTCTATATTGATACAATAACATGTCCACGGACAATTTTCTTTAATCTTATTTGTCATAGTGCACAGAAAAATTAAAGTTTACTTTTCTTATAGAGAGATGAAAAAATTCCATTTTATATTCTTCATGGTTACAGTGTATTAATTTTCCAAAGGTTACAAAAATAAAAACATCACAGAGTAGAAAAATAGTCTACTGTACATTGCAATATTGCTTTTCTGAAATATTTGGCTAGAAGATATGTGACTCATACTACAGTATCTTTGCACTCATCAGTAAGTGGAATAAAAAGGGAACAAATGGCCTTTAAATCATTGATTACTCTTTTGGCTACCTATCACTGAAAATAGCTTTCAAGGTCAGGAAATTTTGGAAACTGTAGGTCAACATTTTCTAAAAAATTTTGCTATTCAATTGTCTGCAGAAAAAAGCAAGCAAACATTTCAGAATGTACTCTTAAAAATATCAGCAATGACTAATATTGGTACTTATGAAGAGTATATCAGGTACATAGTGAACCTGGAACCCTGTGTCAATTACTTCAGTCACTGCTCACTACAACAACCATATAGGGTGGATTTTGGAACATGTATTTTATGGAGAAAGAATACAAGACTGAGATTACATGCATATATCTGGCAATATGACATGACAGCTCTCCAAACTTTGTGTAGTTTCAGCAATGCAACATTGCCTCTCAATGGAACTTTAAATGGATAGAAAGCTAAGCAACTTTCTGATTCTCCACTAAGGACATAATACTTTTGTTCTAACACCAAAAAAAGCTGTTTTTTTTTTTTTTTTTTAACATTCTAAGGGACTGGAAGCCTTACTACAGCTTCAGGTTTTTAAACACATTTTGTATAGTTAAAAAATATTTTTTGGTTTTTACATAGTCAGATGTATTCAGTCCAATCTATTGTTTCAGAGTGTGAATTCACATGAATGCCTACTTATGACTTTTTTATGAAATGAACTCATTTCAAGACCATAGAAAGGCCAAGTGCTCTAAAATTGAACCAAATAACATACTATGTCTTTAAAAACTGATATTATTTAACTCTACGATATGCAAAAATTAAATGGAAAGTGAGAGACCTACCAAACAAGTCATAAGCATGGATTTCTGGGCTATATTATTCTGCACCTGATGGTAAACATTTCTACTACACATTTCTTTTTTAGGAAAACATGATTTTATAATGTAAAGTCCTAGCAGACATGATCTTGGCTAACAAGGAGAAAACTCTGTCCCTCTTTTCCATAATACATTCATGAAGGGTTTGGAAGCAAACAACAGTTACTAGAGAAGGGAAGTTAAAATATGTTAATACTTGATATCTTTTTAACAAACACGCAATTCAAGCACTATAGACATTAAGATCTTCATTGACAACACAAACACAGGACTACATTTCTAACTTTCTATTATCCATGAATCAAGCCAAGTCTTCATCTTCTGTTGTAAGTCTTCTGGCGGTATCCTGAACACAAAGATCTGACTGAAGGTCAGTGGGTTTGCATCTCAGTTTGAGCTCTACCGTAGCAATATCAAAACCATGGCTTTCATTTCATCTCATCTGGTTGAGATACCTTATTTAAGAGCTATGCTCTTTCTCTCTATGCTTAGCCTACATGGGTTGCTTTCTAGGAAAAGGTCATGTGTATTTTTCTTTTAAAATGGAAGGCACACATCCAGAGAGGATGTTGTTGACATATTTGTCTTTGTTGTGAACAGAGTAAAGAAATTCTCTTCAAGTCTTACTTTGATTTGTGTAGTGTCCCTGGGATATTTGAACAGGTCATCATGCTCAAAGTGAAACTCCAGGAAACAATCCACCCTTGATTTACAATCAACAGCATGAAGAGGTGTCAACAGAGATGTTTGTGTGATTCTGGAGATAAAGCTTTCACAAGTTCCTTTGGCCCTTCTAAGCCAAGATATTTGCTTAGTTTTGTCTGAACTCTCTTGCTATAATCAAACACCTTTAAAAATGGTATAAAAAGGATGAAAAGGAAGAAGTTATGGAGAGAAAGAGAGAATAAACAACCATTCACTGTCACTGAGCAATGTGCACTCATGTTTTTATTTTTTAAATAATTTTATTGAGAAACAAATACTAATGAGAGAATTTCAAAACTGATGAGTAGGACAGTTTCAATAATAAATGCATTACATACTGTTGTCATAATGGTCATTCATTGTACAAGTTGCAGACATAATATACTGCCCACAAACAGTATTAGAACAAAATTTTATTCATTGAATTAAGAGAATGTAACTGTATATCTATCCTAACTATTTTGAATACATATATACAAGGGCCACGGAGATGGCTCAGTAGAATAAGTGCTTCTTTGGCAAGGTCAAGGGCCTGAGTTCAATCCTTGGTACTGCCAAAATATATACATGTATACACATATACAAATGGTCATTCATTTGTATCCCCTTTTATTATTCAGTTCTGTCAGACAAGGGTATTCCATTGCCATTTAAATATTGTAAGTGGGTGAATTCAGCCAAAAAAAAAAAAAAAAAAACCAATGTAGTCCAGTAGTCCATAAAAGCAATGGGTTATCCGTAGGACTTGCAATGTCAGAAGTTGTGGACTTGAGCCTTTTATAGCTCAGCCTATTAATATGGCTTTACTTTTTATACCTCTTTTTTATATTTTTTTGCTGGATGGTTAAGACTGAGATAAAGCAACATCTATATAACAACAAATGTAACTTTTATATCTGATAATATTAGTCAAATCCTCTCATGATTTAGACTGAAACCCTATACCACAGTTTATAGATCTTTTGTTAGTATCAGTCATGTGGATGAGTCACAGCCATTGCTTGAACAATTTGCTCTCTGTGAAAGCCTGAGAGAAAGTTTTCTCTCCATGTGACTCTCCTTAGGCTACATCATTGACCACATTCCTCTGTGGCCACATAATCCCCTTGATTCAAAAATCTGAGACAAAATTGAGTTACAGGATGTTACAGTACAGGTTCTCCTATGCCCTGAGTCTTCACTGATCTTGAAGGCTAGGGCCAAAATGTTGGCTTTCCTTGCAGCCCTTCTTTATCTCTAATTTTTGGTCTGAAAACTTAAGCTGTTAAACCTCCAGAAGAGAAGCTTATTGTTACCCTACAACATATGCAGTTGCTTTTAATCAAACTGTCTGAATACCAAATATCTTAGGCATAACATAGAACAGGTATTTTCCATCAAGTATTGATATGTTAAACCTTAAGTTCCTACAGAATATGAAGAAAAAATTAAAAAATATTTTAAAAACATGAATAAACATATATTTTTTACACAGAGATTTAGGAATCTAACCATATTCAGCATTGTAGCAGGACAGTCCTGTGGCATTTTATTTCTTGTCCCTTTCATTTATTACACCGTTTTTGTTAAACTAAGAAACTGTCTCTTCACTTGAGAGACAGTATGGCAATACTGATATGTTATGTCAAGCAGTATGTATTTAAAAGACCAGAATGACAGGCATTTCACGCATGACCCTACTATTACACATTGCTATCTCCAACGCAGTTGTTTATCTCATAGGTATCAGCATATATAGTTAGTCAGGGTGACAGTCCTACCAATAAACTGCTAGTTTCAAAACCCTGCTGATGTTTCTCATGATCATTGCCTTTCACATCTTGTGTGTATAAATGTATGGCGTTGCCCATGTCATGGTACCTAGCTTTTCTCCTTGCGCTCTCTTTATTGTCTAATCCTCAATTTCTCTCCTTCCTTTTAATTGTTTTGTATCTTTCTATTTGTACTTCTTCTTTTGAGTTCTTATACTAGGGAAACTATACAATGTTTACACATGTGGGTCTGCTTTATTTCATTTATGAGTATATCTTCAAGTGTCATCCACTTAAATAAGAAGGCTTTGAGTTATCATTCTTTATATCTGAATAATACTCTATTGTATAAAACACCTTCTATGTTTCATCCATTCCTGAGGTGACAGGCATGTTGGTTGTTTCCAAGATTTGGCTATCACAACTTGTGCTGCTATGAACATAGGTGCCCATATATCACTATGATATGACTTTTTCAGTTCCTCCTGGAAAATTCCCAGTAGGGAGATAGCTGGCTTAAATGGGATTTCCAGTCCTAGTTTTTTAAGGAGTATCCACACTGATTTCCATAATGATTACACCAGTCTACATTCCCACCAGCAGTAGAGAAGGGTTCCTCTTTCCTCACAACCTCTCCAACAGTAGTAACACAATGGATCTTGTGCACTTATTTCCTAAATGGATAGGAAAGATGGAAACAGGAAAATATATCTGCCAACTTGACTTAGCGGAGTCCATTTGCACAAGTATACCCAAGGCCAGTAATCCTAGCAGTGCAAACTCACAGCTAGCCTAAAGCCGGGGAGGCTTTCCTCCATTACCCAAATTCTCAGTCAACACAGCACCCACACTGCCATAGCCCCTGTGAAACCACAGCTTGTTTCTATAGCGTTAATTATTGGTGGGCATATGGGAAAAGACAACTTAATGAGAGTGATCACTGGCAAATGTTCTTGAAGCAAGTGTTACTTTATATGATTTCAATTTTACCTGTGAGTGCTTCATATCATTAAATAAGAAATGAGAATTGATACTTACTGTAATGGTTGATACAACGTGTCAATCTGAGAAGTTTAGAAGTTTAATTAAGCAACTCAGCAGGGGCCAAGGTCATCACTTTGCAAACATCTTCATTCTGGAAGGGAGATTGTTTAAGTGCTACACACACTATCCTAGGGAGGGTGGGGTGACCTGCCTAAAACATAAGAGAAGAAAAGAGGCTTGATTTCCTTCCTTCTGTTCTTGCTGCTTTTATTCTCTTCTATCACCTTGAGCCATTGCTTCTCACCAAGCCACCTTGCCTTGGAGCTAGCTGAATATGGACTGGAACTTCCACAAGCTGTGAGCCAAAGAGTCCTTTTCTTCTTAAATTTTGAGTGTCAGTTATTTTGTCCCAGCAGTGAGATAAAAGTAAGCCAGAATTTGGTACCAGAGAAGTGGACTCTTTGCTGAGACTGTACCTGACTATGTGGTTTAAGAGCCTTTGGTAATGGCTCATAGGAAGAATTTGAAAAGCTCCAAAGATGTCTTCTGAAAAAGTAGAGCTGTAATTCCTTAGGCTGTGTAGCAGAGTCTGGTCAGAACTCAGAAGACCAGATGGCTGATAGGAATACTGCTATTAAAGACCAGGCTTGGAGGTTGCTATTGGGAAGAATGGCTGTACTGACTTCTGGACTCTAGAACATGTGTGTTATAGTTTGGCAGAAAGTTTGTCTGCATTTTGCTCATGTCCAGAGACTTTGCCTATAACTAAGATTAAGGGAGGTAGACTACTTCATCTGACAGAAGAAATTTCAAGGCAATTGAATGTTGAAGTCACAGCATCACTTCTGTTGGGGTCTTTTTAGCCAGATTTATGTTGCAAATCAAGACCAAAGAGTTCAGGACAATGTTTTACAATGTGAGATTGGCCAGAAAGAAGCTCTAATAAAGATATGGACTACAAAGATAGAGCTGAGGAGATCTCCATTGCTGAGAGGGGACAGGGGAATAGAAAAGATGAGCTAAGGTCATCACAGGAAACATTAAATTTCTACCCTTTATAGCTTCCGAACTACAAAGGTGAAAGACTTTTCTCTGAGGAGAAGACAAAGAATGTTCCAGAATAGTGGTGGCATAGAGAATTTATTTCTAATTGGTTTATTTTCAGAATTTATTTCTGAATTATATTCAGAAATATTTTCTGAATTATATTCAGAATTTATTTCTGAATTGGTTTCAGAATGCCCAATGATGCAGGCCCTCAGCCCCTACAGCCAAGAGAAGGAATCCTAGCTACTGCTCCAGTTGGCGGAAGACCTTAGCATCATTCCTATAGTGGTGGTTTTAGGTGCATTCATAATGCAGGAGTTATGGATAGGGATAAAAAGTTTTCTGTTTAAATTTCAGAGCTGCCTAGGAAGACAGTTAATGAGGCCCTGAGAGAATAAGTATGAAACTATGTATGTGAAGCTGAAGATGCAGTGGAAACTCCAGAACTTTAGAAAAGCCAGGAACATGGATATTCTAAGAAATATTTCAAGGAAGGACCAAATCTGACTTGAGAATCTGTGGAAGCTGTAGCCATCAGAAGTGCCACAGTGGTGGAGTCACTCAAGCTCTTTGGAGATCACAGTTTGCCACAGATTGTGTCACATGCTGGAAATGGAACTATAGGACTTAATAATTTCTCTGCTGGGTTTTGGACTTGATTTGCATCTAATCCTTTGTATCCCTATTTGTAACTTTTGGGAAGAAAATGTTTACCTTGTGCCACTGAATATTGGAAGTATGTGTACATGGGGTTGCAGCTAATATTTTGCTTCCATCATGAGGGAGACTTGGGCCTTGACATTTCATCAATGATAAAGGTGATAAGACTTTGGCAACTCTACTAGATGTCCATTTAGAGATGGACTAACTGTCTTTTGAATAAAGGGGTATACATGAGTCCTGGAGGATCTGGGTCAATATTTTATAAATATAATGTAATATAATGTTGATAGGCATTACTGGTTCTTGAGGATTTTTAAACCTGTGTTATAATGTTAAAGCTGTGGAATGATAAGAATGAGCATGTATTTTACCTGGGAAGCAGTTTAAAAATATATATGGCTGACAAGTTGATAAAAAGTGGATACATTTTGTTAATTTGACTTTAGAAGTTTAAGCAAGTCAGCAGAGAGGCAGGGTCAGAGGCCATAGAGATGGTGTGAGTGCTACAGGTGCCCTAGGGCAGGTATCCTGCTTACAATATAAGGGAGGAAAGGGGGCTCTTATACTTTTGATTCTTCTCCCACCTTGAACCATAAGCCCTCACCATGCCCCCCTGTCTTGGAGCCGGCTTATTGCTGGCTGAAGCCCCCACAAGCTGTGAGCAAAATAAACCTTTCCTTCCTTCATTTCAGGTGTGGGGTATTTTTTCCTGTACAACACAGTGGTGATTTGCACCTTAATTGATTAATGTGTGCAAGACTGCATAGATGAAAGCTCAGGTACATGAAACTTAACAATATTTTTCTAAATGTAATCCCAATTCATTAAAATTTATGATTCATCTTCTCTTACTAAGAATTCATTTCAGGGTACTGTGGGCAAGGTATTTAATCACTGGTCCAGACTTAAGTTTTGCTATGAAGTTTGAAATCAATCAGCTGTATGTCTCTTTTCATTGTACCATTTCATGATTCTAATTAACTATGCTGATGGAGGCTAATAGAGATTTGAATCTGAAGGAGATTTCTGAGATCATATACAATTTTTCTTATGACAATCATGAAGGTATTATTTTAAAAAAAGATTTCACTTTTTTAAATGTTGAGGCAGTGTAAAAGCCACCTTCATATAGTCTCAACATAATCTTTAGAAAAACTTTTTTTTAGTTAGGTTCTATAATTCTAATATGAATAAACTGAGGTCCAGGAAATCTAAATAATTTTCTGTGTTCATCAGGTTTCTAATACTGTAAAAAGTATCTGAGAAATCAACTCTTTTGGAAAACAAGTTTTACTCTGGCTTGTGATCTTTGAGGATTCAGTCCAGGGCCAATCGTATCTGATGCTTTAGGATGGGTTGGGGCAGCTCATCATAGAAGAATGCATGGTTGACCAAATCATTCACTTCAGGTTAAGACATGGAACAGAGAAAGTATAAATGAGGATACGTCTGTCCACATGCAGGAGACATCCCCTGGGGCCTAAAACACCTGTGTTGGGTTATTTCTCTCTTGCTGCTCAGGGAAAACACAAGATGTCCAAAAATCAAGAAAGAGAAGATTTATTTAGCTCATATTTTGTGAAAGTTTCAGTCCATAATTAGTTGGCTCCAAGGCAGGTTGGCATGGCAAAGGGGCAACAGATCATGCTGGTTAAAGACACAAAAGCAACAGGAGAAAAAGTGAAGGAGAGAGAGTAAGCCTCCTTCCCTTCCTCATATAGTGTGCAGAATATGTGCCTCAAGGCAGATGGAACACTCAAATCCATAGATCTCAGCACTGGACCATGAATCAATCACAAACTCTAGCAGCTCAGTCTATGACTGCATGAAGCTTTAGGGGGACACAGAGACATAAACCCTAACAAGCTCCCACTAGACATTACTGTTGAAAGGCTCCACCCCTTCCCAGCAGTGGTGAGCAGGTCCTTGGGGGAACATTCAATATGAAAACCATAGCATTGCTTACAAGCACAGAGACAGAAAATTTTATAATAGAACTCAAACCTACTTCCCTCAGGGGGCACAATCTAGGCCAGGTTGTCTTTAGCATGGCTCTCTCATAATCCCAATACCTATAGATGTGATGGACTTGCTCTTCCACACTGCCTAGTCAACTCCTGAGGTTCAATAAAACAACATCTTGAAGGGAAAGGCCTCAGAAGCATCTTGCAGGAGAAGTTTCTGTCTGACATTTTCCTGCCCTCCTGTCTCTCATTTATACTCTTTTCATCAGGCAAGACATAGAAACTGGAAATCCTCTTCCTTAAATCATAGGAATAAGAAATGCAGAGTCAGCCATAATGTCTAAAATCAGTATTCTAATCTTTCACCACCTTTCTATGTATAGATGGCCACAGGAAAATTAAGAGTTTTGTGATGCATGGGTCCTGCCTCATACCAGGAAGGCAGAGATCCTACAACAGAGGGACCAAGAGGAACATGAATAAGGGCTCTGTTGGTTTTTTCCCTACTCCACCTCTTCCTATTAAATCATACCATTTTTGGATCCACATTTCTACATTGCTATCAATAGTTCATTCAACATAAATTTAAAAACCTGTAACACACATTGTGTCGTTGGACCTCCATTCTTAGTGCTGCCATATACACAATATTTTCATTTGACAAATGTATTTTTTGTTAGCTTCTCAGATATTACACGGGTGCCAGCCATGAGCCTTTGGGACAGGCAGAAAATGAATTATTGCCTTTTACTCCCTACATATCCAATACTCTCCTGCTTTGTGTCAAGTAGGATGCAGGAGCTCTTTACACTCACAGTACCTAGTTTCCCATAAGTGAGTCTTTGGGCTTGAGTCTAGAGATCCCCCCAAAAGCCTCATGCAGAATCAGGGACTGGCTTTGACAGTTCGTGGTAATGGTTCAACGCTGACATTATGGGTCTGAGTGTTGGGGTGTTAGCTTGCCTACAATGCAAGGGAAGGAACGAGGCTTGCTCTCTCCTGCTCCTCCTATTTTATTTTATTTTATTTTATTTTTTTGTTCTGGTTGCTTTTGTTTTCTTCTGCTGCCATGAGCTGTTGTCCTCTGCCATGTGCCACTCTACCTTGGGGGCAGCAAATTATGAACTGAAACCTCCACAAACTTGGAGCTAAATAAACCTTCTTTTCTTTAACTTTGGCCATCAGGTATTTTGTCACAGCAACAAGAGAAAAGTAACTGAGACAGTCAGAAAAGATATTTCTTGTCAATACTTGTGCTCAAATATGAGTGCTGGCAGCACTGGAAGGAGACTCTAGTGCTTGCATAATAAAGTGTTTTTCTTTGGAATTTTATAGAGGTGCATATGGAATTTCAGACTTCTTTTTCCTGGCAGGAGACTAGAAGATTTATACAGCCACTGAGGGGTGAGGCATTCTTCCTCACCACAAAAGCAGGAGGATCCCTCTGACAGGCACTTGCTTCTCTGTTTTCTTCCCTCCTCCTTTTGTTCCTTTGCCCACTATGCAAGCAATTAGTGCAATTGAATTCTTAATAAGCCAATTTAGTTCAGCCCACATAGCTATTTTGTTCCTAATAAATCAATTAATTCAGCTCACACTGAGGGTACTGTCATGTTTACAATATCGCAGTCAGTATCTACATAGTTCTGTAAGAAATAAGAGGTGGGTAGTATTTTTAGAACAAAACCCATCCTCCTCTCTGTGGTAGAGAGCCTGATTGCTTACGCTATGGCCACACCGCTGCCATGTCTGAAGCAGGAACTTGAGGAGGTGACAGGGCCACCCATATCAAACTCCTTTCATAGAAGGGGCATAAACAGCCTCTGTAGGAATGAGCCCACAAAGCTTCAGTTTGTATTCTGTACAAGGGATCTGAGGGACAAAGAAAGGTTTTTGCAGTACGGGTAATATTGGGCCTTCCCCTCTAGAATCCTAGGATTAACAGTTTTTCCCACAAAAGGACACAGCAGCCAAAGCCAATCTTCAGATGACTTTTACTTGGTGGGAATCATTGTTATATATTCTGTCTCTTTTGACTTCTTCAGTGAAGAAGTAAAGCTAAACCTTATTAAGTGAAGATTTGCAGTTAGGGCTGACCACATAGCTCAGTGGGTTAAAGTATCGACTTAGGCAGATGCAGGCAGGCATTTCCACCCCAGCCTGCCATGCTGGCACTGTCCCCAGGGTGTGCTGAGATGGCAAATGAGACACGGGATGGTGGCACATGCCTGTAATCCTAGTGCTTGGGAGTCTAAAGAAAAAATGAAAGAACCACTTTAAGTCTGATCTGTGTAGTGAGACTCTGTAGACCCCATACTAAATACATTTAAAACCCAGCCCCAGAGACCAGCCTGAGATAGCACAGCGGACTTCAGCGACCTCCTGGATCCTGCCCCAAGCTCTCCCAGTGAGTACGAATTTGCACAACTCACTAGGCTTCCCAGATCAGTGAGAGTGTGGTGTGTCTGAAGGAGAGCCATTGGCTTCTTCCCACGCGCACTACTCGGATGCCTGCCCCCAAACCCTCCAAGCCAGTGACTGGCTTGAAACCTCAGGACCCACCCACCAGCACTTCTCCGGATCCCCTGCCCTAAAGCCCGCTGAGCGAGTGGGAATTTCCCCGATTCTCTGGGCATCAAAGTTCAGTGAGTGTAGAACTCCAGCCCCACCGTGCCGTAGTGAGAACTCCAGGCCCACTGTGCCAGAGAAACATTTCCAGGCTATTGCCTGTCCCAGCCCACAGCCCCAGATGCAGTGCAGGTTGGCCTGGAGTGAGAACTCCAAGCCTGCCACACCAGAGGGACATTTCTCAGCAATCCCCGGTCCCACACCAGGGACAGAAACCCAGTGCAGCCTGGCCTGTGAGTCAGGGCTCGAGGCCCATTGCACCGGAAGGACCTTTCCCAGCCTTCTTGGGTTCTGGCCTGTAGACCCGGACACAGTTCAGGCTGGCCAACCCAGTACAGCCTACACAGTGAATAAGATCATCCACTATTCTGTTGTGAGCCCAGAAGACCCACCAAAGCCTAGGCCCAGCCACCTGGGGAGTGACCGGCCTGACACAGGAGGGCTGACCCTGGCAATTTTCCAGATCCTCGCCCCAAAGCCAGCTAAGATGGGGAATTTTCATTATTTGCTTTGCATCCCAGTTCGGTTCGTGCTCGTCTGAACAGGGAACCAACAGAGGGGAACCAAAGGAGCTGTAGCAAAAAAGGAACTGAACACAACAGCTAGATCTAGGATAGGCATACCTGCATAATCTCAAACTTAATAGACTGGCACCCGAATCTCATAACAAGCTAAGGTAATAGCTGCACCAAAGCTCTACGCCAAAGGTCAAAGGTCAATGCTATACAAAATGACAAAGAGAAGGGGAAAAATGCAATCCCAGACCTCCAGTCCATCAGGAAGGGCAGAGGACACCAGCTCAGCTGCAATGAATGAATTAACAGATACAGCAGCAAAGGAACAACAGCAGAAAGCTATAGAGGAAATAAAATGAGAAGTAATTCCTCAAATTGAAAAAGAAATATCTGAATACATAGTATCTGAAATAAAGAATGAATTCCAGAAACACTGGGTGGAAAAACTAGGCTCATCCAGCACAAGTGCAGAGAGCACTATTCCAGCTGAAATGTATGAATTAACAGCATCTGAAGCAAAGAAACAATAGTAGAAAGATCATGAGGAACTCATTGCAGAATAAGTTCTACAATCAAAAAAGGATTCTTTGAAGTCATAGCATCTGAAATACAGAAACAAATCCAGAAATATACAGAGGAAACACAATTTGGAAGAAACACTGAAGAAAAAGAATAACTACCTCTAAAGAAGACATGGATAAAAAAATTGAGGAGATCAGAAATATGATGGATTCCTTGAATGAGCAATACAGAAAAGAAATAGAACACATGAAACACAGTCGAAGAGATATAGGAGAACTAAAAATAGCAATCACGAGTCTACAAAATCGTCTGAGTGAAAGCAAAGACAGAGTTTCAGATCTTGAAGATGCCGAGCAGCTAGTGAAAAGGTGAGAAATGATCTCTTAAAACCAATGAGAATGCAGGAAAAAATAATCCATCACCTGCAAGATGATGCCAGGATGAACAATGTGAGAATAATTGGTATCAACGAGAACTAAGGAGTCAATACAAATGACATAAAAAGAACTTGGGGAGAAATAATCACAGAAAACTTCCCAAATAGAGGAAACAATCCAACATTCAGGTCACTGAAGCATACAGAACACCAAATAACTTCAACCCAAGTAGAAACACACCGAGACATATAATAGTTAAGATCCCAGAAATCTAACACAAAAACAATGTACTGAAAGCTACTAGAGAGAAGAAGGAGCTCACATTCAAAGGAAAACCCATCAGAATTACAGTCGACTTCTCTACACAAACAATGAAAGCAAGGAGAGCATGGAGCAGAGTTCTTCAAGTCCTACACCAAAACAAATTCCAGCCCAGACTATTATACCCTGCAAAACTCTCTTTCAAGTTTGATGGAGAAGTGAAAAACTTCCACGAAAAAGAACAACTAAAGAATTTCATGAAGACAAAGCCATCCCTTCACAGGCTGCTGAAAGATGTTCTAGAGAGAGACCACAATGACCAGAACTACAGGAATAAGAATGGAAGGAACCCTCTAAACAGGACAGATAATTAAACACAGGTTAAAAAGAGTAAAAAACACCAGGTAAATATCTTGGCAAATATAAGTCAGCACATTTCAATTATATCCATCAGTGTAAACAGATTCAATTCCCCAATTAAGAGAAATAGACTGGCACAATGGATTCGGAAACAAAATCCAACAATATGCTGTATACAAGAAACACACTTAACTCAAAAGGACATTCATAGGCTCAAAGGCAAAGGATGGAAAACAATACTACATGCCCCAGCACCTCAGAAAAAAGCAGGAGTAGCAATTCTGTTCTCAGACAGTCTCAACTTCAAACCAAGAATGAACAAACGACACAAAGAAGGCCACTATACATTGGTCAGGGGAAAAATTCAAGAGCAAGAAGTGACACTCATAAATATCTATGCACCAAACACAGGAGCACCCAACTATGTAAGACAAATCTTAAGGGACATGAAAAACTTAATGTCTAAGAACACAATCTTAACAGGAGATCTTAACACACCCTTATCTCAAAAAGATAGGTCAACCAGACAAAAAATTAGCAAGGAAGTAGCAGAAC
>PVKA01048381.1:0-13814 GCA_004027165.1 Ctenomys sociabilis
ATATGTTTGTTCATGAACTCTTTACCTACCCCTATGTCTTCAAGAGTTCCTCCTACTTTCTCTTCCAGGAGATTGAGTGTTTCTGTTTTAATGTTTAGATCTTTAATCCATTTTGACTTTAACTTAGTGCATGGTGATAGAGCTGGGTCAAGTTTTAGTTTTCGGCATGTAGAAAGCCATGTTTTCCAGCACCATTTGTAAAGAGGATACCTTTCTTCCAGTAAGTATGATGGCCCCTTTGTCAAAGATCAGATGGCTGAGTGTGTTCATAGATGCTTCTGCACATTCTAATCTATTTCATTGATCCTCGGGTCTATTTTGTTGTCAATACCATGTTGATTTTATCACAGTGGCTTTGTAGTATAATTTCAAGTCAGGAATTGTAATGCCTTCTGCCTTTCCTTTATTGGCCAAGATTGCCTTTGCTATTCTAGGTCGTTTGTGGTTCCAAATAAATTTTAGGAACGATTTCTCTAGGTCTGGGAGGTATGTTGGTGGTAGTTTGATAGGGATTGCATTAAATCTGTGCAGCACTTTTGGGAGAATGGCCATCTTCACAATGTTTGTTCTTCCTATCCAGGAGCATGGAATATCTTTCCATTTTCTGAAATCCTCTATAATCTCTTTTCTTAGGGTGTTGTAATTTTCCATGAAAAGATCCTTGACTTCCTTGATTAAGTGAATCCCAAGGTATTTCATTTTCCGCGGTGCTATTGTAAAAGGTATTATTTCTATTGTATCCTTTTCAGTGTGCTTGTTATCTGTGTAAAGAAGTATTGATATTGTATCCTGCTGTGCTACTGAATTTCCGTAGTTTTTCTAGTAGTTTCTTGTTGGACTTTTTGGGGTCTTCCAAGTAAAGTATCGTGTCATCTGCAAATAGTGATAATTTAACTTCTTCTTTACCTATTCTTATTCCCTTTATTTCTTCCTCTTGTCTAATGGCTGCTGCTAATGATACCAAGACTATATTGAATAGGAGGGGTGATAGAGGACATCCTTGTCTTGTACCTGATTTAAGAGTAAAATATTTCAGTTTTTCCCCATTTAGGATTACATTAGCTTTTGGGTTGTCATAGATGGCTTTTATCAAGTTAAGGTAGAGTCCATCTATTCCAATTTTCTGTAGGTCCTTGAACATGAATGAGTGTTGCACTTTGTCAAAAGCTTTCTCTGTATCAGTTGAGGTTTTTAGATTTCAGTCTATTAATATAGTGTATTACATTTATAGATTTTAGAATATTGAACCATCCCTGCATCCTTGGGATGAATCCTACCTGGTCATGGTGTATGATCTTCTTGATGATTTGCTGTATTCTATTTGCCAGGATTTTGTTGAGTATTTTTGCATCTATGTTCATGAAGGAGATAGGCCTGTAGTTCTCCTTTTTGGTTGTGTCTTTCCTGGTTTTGGAATCAGTATTTCTTGCCTCCAGAAATGATTTTTGGAGGACTGTTTCCTTTTCAATTTCATTGAAGAGTTTGTGGAGTGTGGGGATTATATCTTCTATAAATTTCTTGTAGAATTCAGCTGTGAATCCATCAGGACCTGGACTTTTCTTTGTCAGTAGGCTTTTTATTACATTTTGTATTTCGTTGGCTGTTATTGGCTTATTGAGAGTTGTTATATCTTTTTGATTCAGTTTTGGTAATTTGTACCTTTGGAGGAATCTGTCGATTTCTTCTGTGTCTTCAATTATTTGACTGTAAAGATTCTCGAAGTCACTATAATCTTCTGAATTTCCACTGGGTCTGTGGTGATTTCACCCTTTTCATTCCTTATTGCATGTATTTGAATTTTCTCTTGCCTCTTATGATGAGGATGGCTAGAGGCTTATCAACTTAATTCAGTTTTTCAAAGAACCAACTTTTTGATTTGTGGATTCTTTGAACTGTTTTCTTCATCTCCATAGAATTAATTTCTGCTCTAGTCTTTATGATTTCTTCCCATCTTTGCGCTCTGGGTTTCGTTTGCTCTTCTTTTTCTAGTTGTCAGAGGTGCAACATTGGGGTGCTGATTTGTTCCCGTTCTGTTTTCCTAATGTGTGAGTTCAGAGGTATGATTTTCCCTCTAAGAACTGCTTTCATCGCATTCCATAAATTCCGGTAAATTGTACTTGAATTTTCATTGAATTGTAGATATTGTTGAATTTCTTGTTGAATTTCTTCTCTGACCCATTGGTTGCTGAGTAGGATGTTGTTTAGTTTCCATGAATTTAGCGAGTTTTTCTGGTTTCTTTTGCCATTTAGTTCCAGTTTCATTACACTGTGTTCAGATAATATGCATGGGATAATTTCTATTTTCTTGAATGTACTTATGCATGACCTCTGAACTAGTATGTGGTCTGTTTTGGAAAATGACCTGTGTGCAGCTGAAAAAAATATATTTTCAGCTGTGGTTCAGTGGAACACTCTGCATATGTCTACCAGGTCCATTTGTTCCAAGCTCTGGTTCAGTTCTGCTACTTCTTTGCTAATTTTTTGTCTTGTTGATCTATCTTTTTGAGATAAGGGAGTGCTAAGGTCACCTGTTAAGACTGTGTTCTTAGGTATTAGGTTTTTCAGAAGGTGAGCAATACCTACTTCAAAAATCTTTACTTTCATAAAATGGAAAACATAGAAGTAATGGAAGGATTCCTAGATATGTATGAACTATCAAAGCTGAATCAAGAACATATAAATATTCTTAACTAAAACTCAATATTAGTTAAGGAGACTTATAATGTAATTTTAAAACATACTAACAAAGAAAATCCAGATATGACATGGATCCAGTTCTTCATGGATTCACTGCTGAATTCTACAAGAAATTTAGAGAAGATCGAATGTGAATCCTCTTCAAACTCTTCAATGAAGTTGAAAAGGAAAACATACTCCCTTCCTCATTCTCAAAAGCGCATATTATCATGATGGCAAAACTAGAGAACACAACCAATATAAGAGGACTACAGACCAATCTTCTTATTGAACATACATGAGAAAATTCTCAAAAAAAATCCCAGAAAATATAATGCAGCAAATCATCAGGAGGATTACATATCAAAACCAAGTGGGATTCATCCCAGGAATGCAGGGATGTTGAATACATGCAAATCCATAATACACCACATCAAAGAGCCAAGACAAAAACCCATGATCATCTTAATATATGCCGAAAAGGCTTTTGACAAAGTTCAACACTCATTCATGACTCCAAAAAAAGAACCCTACAGAAAATCAAACTAGTTAAGGTAAATCTTTACTTCAACGTGATAAAAACCATCTATGACAAACCAACAGTCAACATCATACTAAATGCACAAAAATGGCAAGTAATCACTTTAGAATCAGGAACAACACAAGAATGTCCACTGTCAACACTTCTGTTCCACATAGTTTGGAAACACTATCCAAAGCAGTTAGACAAAGAAGGAAATAAAAGAATAAAGACTGGAAAGGAAGAAGTGAAATTATCATTATTTTCAGATAACACAATACTGTACATAGAGGAACCCCACTACTCCACTCAGAGATTTCTAGGCTTAATAACCAAGTCAAGATAAGAGCCAGACACAATGTCAGCACTAAAAATAAGAGCATTTCTAAACACAAACAATAAATGCACTGAGACAGAAATTATGTAAGACACATCTTTGAAAATACCAACTGAAATGAAAACACTTAGGAATCAATCCCACAAAGGAATTAAAAGATTTATACAGTGCAAATAATAGTACTCTGCAAAAAGAGATTGAAGAGGATTGCAGAAAATGCAAAGATGTTCCTTGCTCCTGGATAAGAACCAACATTATGAAAATGGCCATACTCCAAAATTATGAGACAGATTGAATGCAATCTCAATGAAAATTTGGTTAATATACCTCACAGATCAAGAAAAAAACATTCCTAAAATTCATCTGGAAACAGAAGAGACCTAAAATAGTCAAAGCAATTATTAGAAACAAAGGAAAGGCAGGAAGCATCATACTCCTCGACTTCAAATTGTTCTATAAAGCTACTGTGGTAAAATCAGCACAGTACTGACAAGAAAACAGACCTCAGGATCAATAGAAGAGGTTAGAAGATGCAGACACAACTATGAACACACTCAGCCACCTTTTCTTTGACAAAGGAGCCAAACACATTCACTAGAAGAAAGATAACCTCTTTACTGACTAGTACTAGAAAAACACCCTTTCCACATGCTGAAAGATAAAAATAGCTCCATGCTTATCTCTATGCACAAAACTACAGTCAAAAATGCATCAAATATTTAAAAATTAAAACTAAAACATTAAGCCTTCTGGAGAAGAGAGTAGGTACAAACCTGAAGGACATAGGGGTAGGTAGAGAGTTTATAAACAAAAATTAAAGTTCATGCGAAATCTTTCAAAGAATCAACAATTGAGATCTCATCTTTTTTAAAAGTTCCTGCACATCAAAACAAATCAACGCAGTAAAAATGAAAACCCACAGATTGAGAAAAAATTATAGTACTATAGTCCCTCAAAGGACAACTATCTAGAACATATAAGGAAGTTTTAAAAATCAAACTCTTAGAATTCAAAGAGCCAATCCAAAGATAGGAATGTGAGATGAATATATGCTTCACAAATAAAGTGATACAAATGCTAAATAAATATATGAAAACATATGCAACGTCATTAGCCATTCAAGAGATGCAAATTAAAACAACACTGAGATACCCTCTTATGCCAGAAAGAATGGCTATCATCAAGAAATCAACAAGTAACAAATGCTGGAGAGGCTGTGAGAATAAAAGAGCCCTTCTGCACTGTTGGTGGGAGTGAAGAGTAGTACAAGACTATGGAAATCAGAGCAGAAATTCCACAACCAGCTAGGATTGGAGGTCCCATTCAAGCCAGCTACTCCCCTCCTAGGTATTTTTCATCAGACCACAGTGATATATGTGCACCCATGTTTATAGCAGCACAATAGATCATAGTTAAATCTTGTACACAACCCGAATGCCCATTTACTGAGCAATGGGTTAAAATGTGTGGTATTTTTACACAATTCAATATTACTCAGAAAAAGACTTAAAAATTAAAAAAGAATATTACTCAGCTACAAAAAAATTATGAATGTGTGGCTTTTACAGATAAATGCCTGCACCTGGAGGCTGTAAGGGCTGTAAGAAAAACAGGGATGAGAAAAAAGCAAAAGAAAGAAGAGAAAACAATGTACTTATGTAAGTATCAGGATAATTTGGACAATTGTACTGCAATTTTCTGCTGCTTTTTGGAAAAGAGTAGTTAATACTTAAATTTTGTTTTTTCCTTATAATGTCTTATCTTTTTTGGCTTGCATGATTCTGGGTCAGCACATCAATCCAAGCCAGGGATGAAACCCTGGTCCTTGCACTTACCAGGCTGGTACTTATATAACCAATCTATCTCCATGGCCGTGTTTCTTTCTTTCTTTCTTTTTTTCTTTATTGTGGAACCGGGGGTTGAACTCAGGCCTTTTGCTTGCCAGGCTTCTATGGAGCTATCTCCCTGCTCCCCCACTTTGTAATGAACTTTGCATGTTTACATCTGGAAGCCTAAGCAACCAATTTGAAGGTAATGAAATGCAATATACTGGCCATGGGTGAATTTCTGCAACTTTAACAGAATTTGGCATTGTTTCTAATGTTTTCAATTTTTTTCTATATTGTATCTTCTTAAACGTTTAAATTTTTTTAAGTATTTAAAAGAGTATATATTAATTTTCCTTTGCTATTGCACAGTACCTTCTAATCAACTTAGAAGTAGGAAGCCAGTATTTTGGCTCACAATTTCAGTAGTTTCTGTCTGTCCGAGGTGACCCTGCTGCTCTCTACCCTGTAACAAAAGTGTACATGGCACATGATTGCCAGCCATGAGCTGATATACATTCCAGTTTTTGAAAGACTTGCTCATGGTCCCCAGCTAACAGCGCACTGGTGTGTGGAACTCAGGACCTTTCTGCTGAAACATTATTATTGTAGTTGTTATTATTATTATTATTAATGTATTTACTACAAGATCGACAGGCTCTACAGGGTCTTGTTACACAGATAGGACTCATAGTGTAACCCCAAACGCTGGGATTACAAGGCACGCCACCACACCCAGTCTCAGTTGTCTTCTAGACAGGGTCCCTTTGCTCTGCCTAAGCAGGTGCTTTACTCCGCTGAACTATATGACCTGCCCTGTCTTTCCTATTGAGCAGTCTCTGTCCTTTTCATTATGTCTGTTGCACCTTTCAGTTTCTTATCCGTGCGAGTCTGATTCACTTCACCCATCTATGAGCGTTGGCTCCACTAACAGAAATCTGTGCAATGAGAATTGCACTAGATCTGTCATGCAGTTTAATTGGGCGCATGCGTGCCTTCAGGCTCTGTTCTGGTGCAGTGAGCTCCGTGATCAGAGGCCTGAAATGTAATCGCGTAGAAGGGCCACAAGAGGGCAGCAGCGGCGATGATGTACACGAAATGCTGTGCTGGTGAAGGAGCAGAGGCAGGTGCCATGCTGCTTGCTCGACAGTAGACGTGAATGAATTATTGACTTCTGTATGTGTCTGTTAGACCGGATCTTACACTCCTGAGACTCAAGATCTCATGTTCCAGTGCAAGAGAAAGTCAAGAATGTAGACACAGGTGGAAAGAGGGGCAAGGCCTAAGCATAGAAAATATGAGGGGAGAGACACACACCCATGACGCCCGATGGCAAGTTCAGAGCACTCACCGTTGACTCTCTTCTTTCCCTCCCACGGCTGCTGCAGCACTCACTCTGCAGCTTATTCCCTCACAGACTTCTCCCATGAAGCCTCCAGCCAGTCCTCCTTTTAGTCCAATTGGCTTCCAGGCCACTCTACCTCCAGCGAGGTTATGCTGAGTTCACCACTCTTATCCAATGTTTGTCTTTGGGATAGGTCTTCAGTGTGGAGCCCTGGTTGGTTGCTCTAGTGCATGCAGCTGTGCACAGGGCACCTTCCCTACGACGGCCGCCTTAGGCACTTCAAACTTTGCCCCTCGGGGATGGAAATTAACATCCCCTCGCTGCTCCTTCCCTGAAACTGCAGCTCCCTCCACAGGGCCCCGAGATGACTATAATACACCAAGTGGTCAGCAGAAGACAGCAGCGCCCAGAAATCCTGGGCTGGCCTTGTCACAGCCCCCAGGCCAGAGGATTCTGCTAAGTTCCTGGAGACCCAGCAGTCCCTGCCTCAGTCCCTACTGAGGAGAGAGGGAGAGAGGGGTGGAGAGGGGCATGTGCACTGGCAGAGTCCCAAGGGGCCCTGAATGTCACCTGGCAAGATAGAGCTGTGGGTGTGTGAATGGCCTATCTCTCCTTCTTGCTTTACAACTACCAGAACTAATCCTGAGGTCCTGCCCTGCTGACTTTGTGTAACCCCCACCCCCCACAGGCCAGACCTGTAGGCACCACTGTGGTATCAGATTTCCTTCCTGTTCATACCCAATAAAGGGGATCATCCAAATGCATCATCTCTGGCCTTTCCTTTACAACAATGGAAGCTGATTTAAGAACTTTCTGATCACTAAGGATAAATAGCATTTTCAAGTTGGGTTCTCAAAGTGTCCTAAATTTGTGTGGCTGTTTCCACTTCCTGTTAATCTCTCCTCCTCTTCATTGTTAATCTCTCATTTTCATAAAAACTTCAAAATACATGTGCTAATATTCACAAAACAACTTTCTGGATAATTGACAGAGATTGAACTCAGTACATGGATCACATTGAGAAGAAGAGACGCCTCTGTCCTAGTGACTTCTTACCCAGAAGCATGGAGTTGCTAAGTGTTTCTGCACCTTAGTGCTCCTGGGAACTGAGCTGGGAGAAGTGGTGGCCTATCTGCCCTCCTAATTTGGCCCCAGTGGCAAACAAATCAAATTTGCATTTTTCTAGGCTATTTTGTAGTAGTGATGGCAGACTGGCAGAACTATGCTCTGTTGAGGGGTCAGATCCAGCCCTGGCATCCTCAACCCAAACCCCTCACCACCGCAGTGCATCATGTGGTCTCAGCAACTAGCACCCGAGTAACACCCAATCTTCACACCTATAATGAGGTGGATACCTCAGCACTTCACCTTTCTTTGAGGGGAATGTAAGTGATATTATGGTTTCTAAGTTCAAATTTTTATGTTCATTGATGATGTGTAATGAAGCAGCTAAATTTGAGTTGAGCATGGAAGAACACTTCTGAAATCCAAGAATTCAGGAGAATGAGGTGGGAGGATTGCAAGTTCTAGGCCAGCAGAGTTTACTCAGCAACATAGAGAGACTCTGGCTGCAAACAAATCCAGTGAGCTCTCAGTGTTTTTGTGTATGAACCTTGTACCCTTAAGTAACCTCAGTGTCCATAAACCACACATAGACATGTTGATTTCCAGTATATCTAGAAGCATTGTATATGCTGGGCTTGGGGGCCTTACCTGAGACTCAGCACTCAAGAAACAGAGCCTAGCAGATTCCCAGGGGTTCTCAGCCAGCCTAGAGGACCCATTGAGTGCCACAGGCTAATCTAGGGCACCTACTGACAGCCTATCTTAAAATTTTAAAAAAGACATTGGAAAACAGTGTTAAATTTGGCACAAATGCCCTAGTTTGCCTTTCTCCTTCAGACTTAAGGGTCTGTTCACTCACAACTTCCATTTTTAGGCCTTGTCGCTCTTTTCACATAGGTATTCTTTCTCCTCAGTGGAGGTGCAGGGCCCCTATGTGCTTGGTCTCCTCAGTACCCCCACAGCCATTGTCATCTACCTAACAACACGAAAATACTGTTTGTCTTTACCCTCAACTTTCTCTGTGTGTGTGTGTGTGTGTACAGGGAATTGAACTCAGGACTTTGTTGGGTAAAGCAGGTATTTATGCATCAGACCTACACATTTAATCGATCTTCTACTTCAAACTGAGCTTTGAGGCATGTTGTTACACAGAGGAGATTTTTTCCTCTGTAAATATGGATAATGGGGGGTCAGGGAGATGGTTCAGTGGAATAAGTGCTTCCCTAGCAAGCGCAAGGGCCTGAGTTCAATCTGGGTTCTGCAAAAAAAAAAAAAAAAAAAAAAAAAAAAAAAAAAAAAAAAAAAAAAAAAAAAAAAAAAATATATATATATATATATATATATATATATATATATATATATATATATATATATGAATAATGGTACTACTGGAAAGAGAAAAAAAATCTAGAGACTCATGCACACTGCGTAAGTGTTGCAGAAATTTCAAGAGATGGGAGAGAACCCTAGGAAGCATGAGGACTTCATTACGTGCACCCTAATCAGCTGCACTCCGTCCACAAGTCTACTGTGGACCACAGAACAGCTCCAGGGTTTTCACACGAGGCTGGAGTCTGCCTGATGAGTGGAGCAGAGCATGCCTGAGGCTTCCAGTGAGAGTTAGCCTCCTTGGAAACTTGGGGTTTATTTTGTTTTGTTTTGCTTTGCTTTGTTTTCAGAATTTCATTGAGAAACAAATAGCAATGAGACAGTTTCAAATCCAACTAGTAGGAGAGTCTCAATAATGAACACATTGCATATTGTTGTCTTAGTGGCTATTCCTTATACAAGAGGCAGACATGATATCTCGTTTACAAACACTATTAGAGGGGCCAGGGAGATAGCTTAGTAGAATTAAAAAAAAAAAAAAAATATATATATATATATATATATATATATATATATATTAAAACAAAACCAATTTTTTTAAAAAACACTATAAGAATAAATCTTTATTCTATTCATTGAATTAAGAGAATGTACATGTATATCCATCCTAGCTTTTTTAAATATACAGATAAAAATGGTCATTCAGTTGTATCCAATTTTTGTTCAGTTTTGTCAGAGAAGGATATTCCACGGTCATTTAAATGTTGTACATGTGTATTCACCAAAATATTCCAAAATACTCCAGTAGTCCATAGTAGTAGTGGGTTTTCCCTAAGACTGGCAATGTCAGGAACTGTTGACTTGAACCTTTTACAACTTAGTGTGCTCAGATGGCTTTACTTTTTATACTTTGTTTTTATACTTTTCTGCTGGACGCTTAAGACCAAGATAAAGCAAGACCTATCTAACAAGAAATGTAGCTTTTGTATCTGATAAGTTCAGTCAAATCCCCTCAGGATTTATCCTGAAACCAAGTACTGCAGTTTTTGGATCCTTTGTCAGTGTCAGCTTTGTGGATGTATCACGGCCAATGCTTCACCAATTTGCTCTCTGTGAAGGCCTGAGACAATGTTTTCTCTCCATGTGACTCTCCTTAGGTACACAATACATCATTGATCACTTTCCTCTGTGGCCCCACAATCTCCTTGAACAGAAAACTTAGGACACAACTGGGTTACAGGAAGTTACCGTACAAGGTCTCTTATGTCCTAAGTCTTCATTGACCTTGAAAGCCTAGGGCCAAAATGTTAGCTGTCCTTGTAGCCCCTCATTTATTTGATTTCTGGTCTACAAACTTAGGTTATTAGCCTTCTAAAAAAGAAGCTTATTGTTATTATCCTACAACCTAGGCTGTTGAGCTTTACCTCACTATCTGTCTGAATAGCAAACATCTCAGGCATAACATGGAACAGGTATGTTTCATCACATTCATAGGATAAACTTTAAGTCCCTACAGAATATGAAGAAAAAGTTTTTAATTAAAATATATTTTTAAAAAATAGGAATAAACAATTACATATTTTTACACAGAAGTTTAGAAATCTAACCATATACAGCACTGTAGCAGGACAGGCCCACAACACCCCTTTTCCTGTCTCCTGCTTTCATTCACCACCTTCTTCCTTTCTAAACAAACAGCTACCCGAGAGACAGCACGGCAGCAACCAGCTTCTCCTGACAAGCAGCACGTATTCAGAAGACCAGAATGACAGCCACTCCAACCATGACCCTACTATTAAAACTTTCCATCCTCAGTGCAGTGGCTTAGTTCACAGGTATCAGCATACACTGTTAGTCAGGGTGAGAATCTTACCAATTAACTGTTAGCTTCAAAAACCTTCTGAAGATTCTCAGGAGCATGGCCTTTCCCATCTTGTGCATATAAATGTATGGCTTTGCCCCAGTCATGTTTCCCAGCTTTTTTCCTTGCTCTCTCTTCACTGTCTAATTCTCAAGTTCTCGCTTTCCTTTCAATTGTGTTATACCTTTCTATTTTTGTTTCTTCTTTTAAGTTCTTATACTACGGAGCCTATACAATATTTGCACATGTGGGTCTGGTTTACTTCACTTATGAGTACATGTTCAAGTGGCATCCACTTAAACATGAAGGCTTCTGGTTTATCATTCTTTATATCTGAGTATTACTCCATTGTATAAAAATACCACAGCTTTTTCATCCATTCCTCAGGCATCTTGGTTATTTCCAAGATTTGGTTATCACAAATTGTGCTGCTATAAACGTAGGTACACGTATATCACTATGACATGATGCTTTCAGTGCCGCCGGGAAAATTCCCAGTAGGGGCAGGATGTTAAGGATGGCATGGGGAGTTACAGGACTCTTTCTTCAGAACCTTAAGGTCAGGCTGGGGAGATGGCTCAGTAGAATAAGTGCTTCCCTGGCAACTACAAAAGCCTGAGTTCAATCCCTAGTTCCACAAAAAAAAAAAAAAAAAAAAAAAAAAAAGAACCATTAGGGTCATTCTTATCAGGAACAGAGCAGAGGTGAGCCTTCAGGAAAGCAGATCCTGGCAGGAACAGGCTGCCACAGGACTCTGCCACAGGAAACAGGTGTAACCTTATCTGTGCACCCCCACAGACATGACTTTCAGGGAGGGGGGTTCACAGGAAAATATTGCTCAAGGCTGGTTTCCTTGTGAGTTCTGTTTTATTTAAGGAGTTCGCATCTGCTAAGAGGCAGGATCCTCTGTCTTGGGGCTCAGAAAATACCTTCCACTGCCCAGCAAGCAGCACAGGTCAGCTGTGACGAACTAGAAGAGAAAGATTTCTTAGACCCT
This sequence comes from Ctenomys sociabilis, assembly GCA_004027165.1. Classification (NCBI taxonomy): domain Eukaryota; kingdom Metazoa; phylum Chordata; class Mammalia; order Rodentia; family Ctenomyidae; genus Ctenomys; species Ctenomys sociabilis. The sequence goes on from PVKA01048381.1 coordinate 11,957, forward strand.
TGGGGAAACGGAGAAACCCACCACTGATACCTGGTAAGTGAAGAAAACAGGGATACGATGCACTGGGCATGGAGATGGCTGGGAGGAGGTGGTCAAAGACCAAGGTCAGCATCTCACGAAGGAAGGGTAAAGCCAGGTCTGGGCTAATGTGATAGCTCAGCAGACAGCACCTGCTCACGCAAGTGCACAGACACAGATTCGATCACTGGTACCGTATGCTGCACCACCCGTGTCCCCAGGCCTGATGAGCCAGCCATGGGGACCATCAGGGTGGTGCACAACAGTAACCCCAGTGCTGGGGACGTTTAAGTGAGGAGGATCACTACAAGTCAAAGCTGCATCATGAGACTGTGTACCAAATATATTTTTAAAAAACAGGTTTGTGATTTGAGTCACAAGCAAGAGCTCAGGTAAGAAGCAGGATGTGGTATGCTGGTCATAGAAGAGGGCTGTGCACCTCACGTTTTCACTGAAATTTCGAACAATGTGAGTGAGATTTTTTAAAGAGTTATGAAATCTTTAAAAACAAAACAGGGTTATAAACAGCTATGATTAATAACTGCTCTGTTGCTTCTACTCTTCCCATGCTCTTCCCTTTTCCTCCTCAGAAGAGATGGTGCGAGTCCTGAGATCGCCTCTCCTGCTGCTGTTGGGCCTTCTGGGACTACGGTGCTCTCTTTGGGCTCTGACCCCTTTTCAGAAGTTTCGAATTCAGCACATACAGCAAAACTCCCAAAAATGTGACCAGGTCATGATTGCTGTCAACAAACTTGAGGTGAAGTGTAAGGAAGAAAACACCTTTCTGCATGACGCTCTCCAGAATGTGATCGATGTCTGTAAACGGCCTGAGACACGCTGCAAGGACTCTCACCATTCCAACTGCCACCAAAGCACCCGTCCTGTGAGAATGACTGAATGCAAGTTCAGTAGGGGCCAGTTTCCTAACTGCAAATACAATGATACTCACATCACCAAAAACTTCATTGTGGCCTGTGCCCCACCTCAGCGTAATGACCCTCGAAATCCCCTAGTCCCTGTGCACTTCGATCAAATTGTGTAAAAATTTTGTCAGTTTTTTCTGTCTTGACAGGCAGTTTCCATTACAGTTTCTTCTGCTTGTTCTGTTTCTCCTTTTCCTTCATCATCTTCCTTTTGGATTTTCTTGCTCTTTGCCAACCCTCACTGCACTGCATTCTCAGCAATAAAACACTTTGCACTGCATTAGAGTGAGTGTGACTGTTTTTATCACCTCTCAAATCACCTCCTGCCTGTTTTCCCAGAAGGTATTTCTTCCTAGGTTCCTACGATGTTGTGTGATAGATTGGAGATGGATTCTGAGGCTTGGGGATGTCAAGCGCAGAACGGCAAGTTTACATCCAGTGGCAAAAGAGAAAGCAACTACATTTTTTACTTTTTAAGTGTTTTGTTTCAAGTGTATTTTCAGTTTGGACTCATAATGATCCCTGCTAGGACTACAGTCATGCACCACCGCACCTGGTCTCTATACTGGGCTCAGCACGCCCGGGTTCTGGGCCAGCATGGAGTGTGGTGCCAGGGATCTAACCACAGTCCCTGCCATTGCTAAGAAGGCACCGAGGCCACTGAGCTATCTAGCCAGCCCTATATTTTTTGAAGATGAAGAAAGATGTGCTCAGGTAGCAGGAACAGAAAACATGTGTCAGCGTTACAAGAAAGTAAGAAGCACCGGGATACATCAGGCTTGGAGTTTTATAGGATGTGCACCCCAGCCCACGAGTATCTTTGGGGGTCTCTGGGTAACATACACAGCAGTGATCGACAGGGGGCTGAGCCATCTCAGAGGAACGATTCCTGCGTGGGTGTCCCAGAGTTCACTCTG
>PVKA01048382.1:0-13854 GCA_004027165.1 Ctenomys sociabilis
GTAGTAAAAAAAAAAAAAAAGAAAAGAAAAGAAAAGAAAAGCCCAGGTCACAATGGATTCACAAAAGAATTCTACAAGAAATTTAGAGAAGATTTCATGCCAACTTTTCTCAAACTCTTCAATGAAATTGAAAGGGAAGAAATTCTCCTAAACTCATTTCTGGAGTCATGTATTACTCTGATTACAAAACCAGAGAAAGATCCAACTAAAAAAGAGAATTACAGGCCAAATTCTCTAATGAATATAGATATAAATTCCTCACTAAAATACTAGCAAACAGAATGCAGCAAATCATCAAGATTATATATCATGACCAAGAAGGATTCATTCCAGGAATGCAGGGATGGTTCAACCATACATTTAAATCCATAAATGTAATATACCACATTGATAGAACCAAGAACAAAAAGCACATGATCATCTCAGTAAATGCAGAAAAAGCTTTTGACAAAGTCCAACACTCATTCATAATAATTTAAAAAAAAAGCCCTACAGATAACTGGAATGGATGTTCTATATCCCAACCTGATAAAAGCCCTCTATGAAAAACCAAAAACCAACATCATACCAAATGGGCAAAAACTGAAGGTCTTCACTTTAAAATCAGGAACAAGATAAGGGTATTCACTGTCTCCACTCCTATTCAATATAGTTCTGTAAACATTAGCCAGAGCAATTAGACAAGAGAGAGAAATAAGAGGAATGAGAATTAGAAAAGAAGTGAAATTATCATTATTTACAGATAACATGATACTCTATATAAGGGACCACAAAAACTCCACCAAGAATCTTGTAGATTTAACCACCAAATTAAGCAATGTAGCAGGATATGATGTCAACACCTAAAAATCAGTAGCATTTTTCTACACAAACAATGAACACCCTGAGAGAGAAATTAAGGAAACCATGCCTTTAACATCCCAAAAATGAAATACTTAGGAATCAGTCTCACAATGGGCATAAAGGATTTATGTGGTAAAAATTATGGTACTCAGAAAAGAGACTGAAGAGAATTTGAGAAAATGGAAGAATATTCCAAGCTCCTGGATAGGAAGAACCAACACTGTGAAAATGGCCATACTTTCAAAATAGTTATACAGATTCAATACAATCCCAATTAAAATCCTTTGTATACCTCACAGAGCTAAAGAAAAACTTTCCTCAAATTGCTTTTGGACCATAAGAGACCCAGAATATCAAAAATAGTACTGGGCAGCACAGAAAGCTATCACAATCCCTGACCTGAAATTCTACCATAAAGTTACTGTGATAAAATAAGCATGGCACTAGCATACAGACAAACCTGGAATCAGTGGGACAGATTAGAAAATGCAGACACAGCTACAAGCACTCAGCCACCTTATCTTTGATAAACAGGCCAAACATGTTCACTGGAAGAAATGTAGCCTCTTTAATAAATGTGCTGGAAAAAAAAACTAGGTTTCCATATGCCAAAGGCTAAAACTAGACCCATGCCCATAACCATGAATAAAACTACAGTAAAAATGGATCAAAGATTTAAATTTTAAAACACAACACTAAATCTTCTGGAGGAAAGCATAGGCAGAAATTTTAAAGATAGGGGTAGGCAGAGAGTTCAGGAACAAAAACCAAACTGCATGGAAAATACTTCAAAGAATTAACAACTTGGATCTCACTTTTTTGAAAAGTTTCTACACTTCAAAGCAAATCTCTAACAGAGTAAAAAGAAAACCCACAAACTGGGGAAAAGTTATAGCCAACCATCCCTCCAACAAAGGCCTTCTATCAAGAACAGGTAAAGAATTAAAAAAAAATCAGGCCCACCCAACAAATTCAAAGACCCAATCCAAAAATGGGCCTCTGAGATGAATATACATTTTTCAGATGATGAAATACAAATAGCAAGTAAGTATATGAAAAAATGCTCAACATCATTAGTCATTCCAGAAATGCTAATTAAAACAACACCGAGATTCCATCTTACCTCAGAAAGAATAGCTAACATCTAGAAGTCAGCCAATAACAAATGCTGGAGAGGCTGTGGGAAAAAAAGAACCTTTCTCCACTATTGGTGGGAGTGCAAAACAGTAAACCCATTGTGGAAATCACTATGGAGATTCCTTTAAAAGATAGGACTGGAGACACCACTTGAGCCAGCTAGTCCCTTCCTGGGTATTTTTCCAGAAGAACTGAAAACCTCATACTACAGTCATATATGTGCATCCATGTTTATAGCAGCACAATTTGTCATAGCTAAGTCCTGGAAACAACCCAGATGCCCATCAGCTGAAGAATGAATGAAGAAGATGTGGTATTTTTACACAATGGAGTATTATTAGCTGTAAAACAGGATAATTTTGAGTATTTCATTGGTAAATGAGTACAATTAGAAAACATAGCCTTAAGTGAAATAAATCAGACCCACATGTGCAAACATCATATTGTCTCCTTAGTGTGAAAACCTGAAAAAGAAAAATGGAGTCTGAAGGGTACAACAGATACTGGGAAGATGAAATGAACTTATTCAAAGGGAAAGAGTTACTCAGTTAAGGAGAAGGGCAGGAGAGGGATAGGGGGAAAAGATTTATCTATGTATATAAGCAGAATGGTTTGAACAATACTGTGGATTTCTGCTGGTCTGTGGAAAAGAGAAGATAATGCTTAATTTGTTTCATCTCCTTTTTTCAATTGTTTGTACTTTTTCTCTTCTTAATTTCTTAAACATTTCTCTGTCTTTTCTTTCTTCTTGCAATTTTACATGCATATGGCTGGGGAAATAGCTCAGTGGCATAAGCATTTGCCTGGCAAGCACAAGGTCTTATGTTCAATTCCTGGTATGGCAAAAACAAAAAAAGAAAGAAAAGAAAAAGAAAGAAACAATTTTACATGCATATATCTGATAATATGAATATCTGGTCAGAATACAGCCCTATATATTACAACAAATATTGTGAAATATCACCGTAAGTGAAATTTTGTATCACTTGTATTTTTTTGTTTTAATTCTAATTTGTACTATCTTTAAAATAAAAATATAAATAAATAAGATCCATCCATCTTCTAGAAAATAACCTGATTCCCTTTTATGTGACTGAAAAATCTCTCAGTACACCATAGGAAATAATCCCAACAGTCAGCAACTAGGATTACATCAAATTAAAAAGCTTTGGCACAGCAAAATAATCAACAGAGTGAAGAGACAATCTATTGAGTTGGAAAATGTTTTTCCATCTATGCTTCTGACAGAGACTGGTGTCGAGTACATATAAAGATCTCAAAGGAAAAATATGACTTAATCAAAAAATGGACAAATGAACCAAACACACTTTCTCAAAAGAAGGTCAAATGGCTTCATGCTTTCAATGCTGCTGAAAATCCATGAGAGGTGTGTACTTTCATGGCCCTGTGTGAGGGAAGTCATGTTTCCCTTTGGAAGTGTAGAAATAGAGGTTGTGCTGGTGTCCGAGGTCACAAAGTCCGCATGACTCCCACCCCTGTACAGTCCACAGGGTTGAGCCAAGTGTTGCAGAGGTCAGGCTGCTGGGGGACACAGCCTGCGCATGCATGCGGGCTCCCCTTGGCTTATTCCGCAGAGTACAACCTTCCCTGCTCCTTAGTGCTCCCCAAGCAGCCATGAGGAGAGGGGCTCCACAGACATAGTGTACTGACTTGGCTGTAGGTGCGGTCTTCCCTGTCCTCTTCCCCTCCCTCCTGTGACTTAGTATTCTACAGTCATTTGCAGAACAGCTCCTGCCTGAAGCACACTTCCCGGGGATTCACTCCATCATGGACCTTGTCCACCTCCCATACATGTGCCCCAAAGGACCTGACTCATCCTAAGAGCTCCACAAATGGCAGCAATCATTTTGCAGAGCTCTGTGGTTATTCTGCAGAAATCAAATGAAGCCATCTGGGTCAGCCTGGAGCAAGGAAAACTGTGAACTCCAGGAATGCAAGGGTAGGACAAGCAGCCACCCACCCCAGGAAAGGTTTGTGGTCAGACTGTGCGGGAGAACACAGCGCCAGCCGGGAGGGTGGCTTCTCCACTTGCACTGCCTTGAACCCTGGCTGCCTCAGGCCCAGGTGCAACACCATGCAGCAGAAGAGGGTGCGCAGCTGGTACCTGTAGCCAGTCTGTAAGGGGAGCAGGCACTTGGTTTCTCTGGAGACTTCACTACTTCACCAGGGTCCAGAAGTGTGGGGATATTCCTGCCATCTGTGCCTGGACCATATGAGCTAGCTCTACAGGACAGCTGATCGCTGCAGACCACCCAGTGGCCTCATCTGGCTGGCCTCACCTATAAAACTCCTGTGACATCTGAACAGTTTCTTCCCAGATGCTCAGAACTGAATCTCCTTGTCAGATGTTAAAAGATCTCTCTGGCTTCATATTAAGGTGCTCTGTCTTTAAGCTTTGTACATATTGAAGTTAAAGTTATAGTGGATTTTCTCATCTGCTCAGTGATTCTAAGAGTCCTACTACAGCTATCAATTACATGCCTACATGGCCAGGACTGACCATCAGAATGACCCATCCTTCTGGCATGGAGAGTTATGAGGGCCCAAACCAAGCTGAGCACATTGCACCCTGTGACCATTCTTTGGGAGCGGATGGAAAGGAAATCTTTGTCTTTTGGAGGAGAGAGGAACAAGGACACTGGATAAAGCAGAAAGAGCTGGGTTTCTGTCAGTTACCCCTGTCAGTTCTGGAAACCAAGAAGTCCCAGATCAAAGGTGGGGCAGACTCCATGTCTGATGAGGCCTGCGTCCTAGGTAATAGGCAGCTGTCTTTTCACTGTCACTCAGAAGCTAAAAGGGGACAAAGGGCATTCTGGGTACCTGATATCAGGGCAATAATCAATTGCTGAGGACTCTGCCCTCGAGATTTGTATCATCTCCCAAAGGATTAAGTGACTCTGAGGTGGACACAAACCTTCAGTCTGTAGCAGGTCCCCAAGATCCCTGGCCCCTGGTAGGTGCCCATATTCTGTGTTATTCAAGTGAGTATTTGTTTTGTGTCTGTTAGGAAGGGATTGTAAATAAGCTTCCCAAGCAGTGTATGATATCATAGGATCTGGGGTCACACAGAGACAAAGTTCCTGTCAGAGTGTGTGGCCTGAGTATAGGAAGATCATTCATCACTCTGGAGTAAGGGAATGCAGATGGCATCTAGAAGTTGGCAGGAGCCTGCAGACAGCAACAAAGAAGCAGGCCTCAGACTACCATGGAAAACTGGGAAAGTACCCCAAGATCCAGAGGGGACAACGCAGCCCCTCGCTGCCTTGATGTTAGCCTGAGGGACCCCGAACAGGGATCCCAGCCACACCATGCCCAGGCCCCAAATCCCTGGAACTGCCAATTGACAAATGGATGCTATTTGAATCCACTGTTGGTGATCACCTATATGTAGCAGAGGAAATCCAATACGTGCAAAACACTGCAGCCAGGGGACACGAGGGGTTCCTCGAAGGAATCAGGAAAAGAAGGCTAAGGACAGGGCTTGTCTCCATCCTTGCCACCCACATAGCTTTAAGAGACCTTGAAAAATGTGTCTGCGTTGTCCTCCACTCTGACATCTAGAATAAGACCTTTCCCTGCAAATATGTCCATAATCAACACATAGTACTAAGCTGTGATGTAGATTTCCAAGTGAATGCAACCCAAAAAGTTAACAAGACTAGCCCTAGGGACGGTGTTTAAGGTTAACTTCATATGAATTCTATTCATTCTTTTGAAAAGGAAAAACTGGTGTCCTGAAGTCAACTCCCTAACAGATATGAGGATTAAAAAGTGCAATGCTGCCCCCCTCCGGCAGAGAACACCCTGCAGAGGAAGCCAGAAGTACAAGGGTCTCAGGCTATGCAGGCCCTTGGGGACCACAGAGACCTTCAGATAGGAGCGGGAGGCTCGGCCATCCTCACACCCTGTGCCAGTGGGGAAGAAAAACACTGAGGGGTGAAATTAAAAGATAAGTTAAGTTGGACACCACATCCCTTTGGTATTGTAGATTTACTGCACGGTGTTATCTTCACAGAAAGAAAACAGGCATTAGTGTACAGAGGTGAGGTGAGTTTCTGTCTGCTAATTCTGCTTGGGAGCAAGTAGATTCTGCTTAGAAAGTGAAAATTGCCCATTGCTTTTGTCGTGGACAAAGCATACAAAACCCACAATATATGTTTAAAGAGACTGGAATTAAGAAAAAGCTCAAGGGGAGATGGCCCAGTGGATTAAGTGCTTCCCTGGAAAGCACAACAGCCAGAGTTCGATCCCTGGTTCCACCAAAAATAAAAATGAAAAAAAGAAAGAAGTTGTCAAGAAAAGCTCATCTTTTCCACACACTTCCTGAGAATGACACAACTGTGCATCCGGGCCTGGAGCTACCTCTTCGCTTGAGCCCAGATTGGAGCACACTTTACTCTCATTTTGGACATTTAAGGATCAGGAGAACAAGTCCCTTGCCCACAGATATTATTTTAAAATAAAACATCTCTCATTTTATTCACATAGCATCAGAGTCCCGCTGAAGTTTTTGATCTCCAGGATTGTCTCGAGAGAGTTTACTTGCCTGGAGCAAGAGGAATGACAAGACCTTATACCGATGTGAAAAGTCCATTCAGAATGTGAACATTTTTTACTTCATTTTTCTTTTTTTTTTTTTTTTTTTTTTTTTTTTTTTTTTTTTTTTTTTTTTTTTTTTTTGTCTTTTTGAGACAGGGTCTCACTATGCAGTTCAGGCTGGCCTTAAGCTCTCTTTGTAGCCCAGGCTGGTCTCGAATTCACAACAATCCTCATGCCTCAGCCTCCCTAATGCTGGGATTACAGGCATGCGCCACCACGCCCGGCATTTTTCTAATTAAATTTTAACTTTGATTCCATGATGTGAGAAACACAAGTCTTCCCACCAACTATGGTCCCAAGACTTTGTAGGCCTTTACAAAGTAGGCTGTGTGATTGTGGCTTGGGAAATACGTAGGCAGGGATTAAGTGGAGAAGGCACTTCCCAGAACACCTGACACTGTTCATCTCTGGGCAGAAAAACTAAGTCAGGCACTGAGGCAGGAGGATTTCTGGTTGCTTGAGACCAGCCTAGGATACAAAGTAAGCTCAAGCCCAGCCTGAACTGCATGGTGAGACCTTGTCTCAAAAAAAAAACAAAAAACAAAGAAGAAAAATTAAACTAAGAATATTTTTAAATATGGATTGTTAAATTATAATAAATTTGCTATACATTAGCAATGTTTTGCTAATTTATGAAAAATAGCTATATTTTTCTTACTGCAAAGATCAGCATTTTTCTGGATTTTGACAAATGGCTTTACTGTTTGACAACTGGATTCTCATCTGCTTCTGCGTTGTACCTGCTACAATTATTTTGGCTGGTGTATATGAAAAATGTCGACCCACAACAAAGGGGCAGCAAGGGAAGAAACCCTCAGAGCATCCCTTCTCCTGCTTTACCCTGAAATGCATCGACATGGAGGAGGAGACAGTGAGCTGGAGGGACCCAGCAGACCCAGTGAGAGCAGGGTGCCCCTCTGCCCCCAGCTCTGCGGAGAGCTGTGTACTCGGAAGAGAAAGCCCAAGGAGGACTGGAGAGCCTGTGACTGAGTTTGGGGTGCAAGGTGGCCAAGTCCCCCTCAGAGTGACGGACCATCCCTGGAGGGGAACCCCAGTGGCCCCGCACCAGGCGTCTTCATTGCTAGGAGCCCGCATTGTGGCTGGAATCCCGAGTGGGCCAGGAGGAGGAAGATCCCACAGAGCTGGGGCAGTGGATGGGGTCGTTGGCAGCACTGGAAGCTTTCCTGCCAGTGGACCAGGTGGTTCAGAAACTTGCAGCGATGAGGTCCTGCCTGGGCACTTGGGCTCAGGCCTGGGACAATTGCTGGGTCAAGTCTCCCAGGCAACGGAGAGGAGGAAGAGGAGGGATGGTGGTGGTAGTGGTGATGGTGTGTGTGTGTGTGTGTGTGTGTGTGTGTGTGTGTGTGTGTGTGTGTGTGTGTGTGTGTGTGTGTGTGTGTGTGTGTGTGTCTGTGTGTGTCTGTGTGTGTCTGTGTGTGTGTCTGTGTCTGTCTATTGGGGGGAGGTGACAGCTAACGCAGAGGTGGGGATTTCTGGGGCACTGGGGATCCTTTGGTCCCCATTTCCATCCCCATTGCTTTGCTATCTCCTTCTTCCTGCCTCCTGAAATTTCTGTGATGAGGGCCACCAGGGTCCCAGTTCTCTCTTTGCAGACTGCGTCCCTCTCAGGGTGGGCTGGAGTTGCTGAGTAGCTTCCTGTCATTGGATTCCTGCCATCCCCACCACTTATTCTGCCCTGAGATTGGCCAGATCTGATGTTGATCATTTTCTTTTAATTCTGACAAAGTTAAAAAGGATGGCAAAATTATTTTTTTCTCTACTTTTGTACGAGTGGATACAGTTCAATAATTAAAACCTTTGGTGACTCTTGCTCATGCAATCTGGAGTATACTACTTATCAGGAGACGTGGCTATTGTTATAGTTGTGCTCATTGCAATGATGTATTGCACTTTTTCATCTGAAAATACAGTTTTCTGTGTAGTTATCCCGTTCTGCCGTATTGCAACAGAATTCTCTATTCCTTGGGTATATTTAGAGCCTTTACTTTTTTTTTGGAGCTGGGGACTTAACCTAGCACTTTGGTATTGAGCTACATCCCCAGTGCTTTTTTTTTTTTTTTTTTTTTTTTTTTTTTTTTTTTTTTTTTTTTTTTTTTTTTTTTTTTTTTTTTTTTTTTTTACAGTTTTCCTTTTAATTTTTTTAATCTTTTATGTATGCATTTATTTGGTACAGGGCTTCACTATACAACTCAGACTCTTAGTGATCTTCTTGTCTCAGCCTCCCCAGAGCTGGGATTACAGGCATGTGCCACTATACCCAGTTTCAGTGGCCGGCTTGGTGTAGGGCTGGCACAACATGCAGTACTAGGGATTGAACCCTGATCCTTGCACTTACCAGGCAGATGCATAAATGGCCTAGCTATCTCTGTAACCTTTTTCTTTTAAATTTTAATCAGGGTCCTGCTTAGTTGTCCAGGCTTCAGTTGAAGTTTCCAACTTCCTGCCTCAGACTCCCAGACACCACACCCAGCATAGTAACTCATGTTTATAACTCATGTTGTTTCACTATTTGTTTCCTGCCTCAGGTTTATTTGAGCAAAGAGCACAGGAGGACACTAGCCCCCCTCCCCCACAGATGGCACCCCAAGGCCACACCAGTCCTTCTGTTTTCACATCAGCAGATAAGAGGTTTTTACTGTGGAGGCTTCATAGGGGCCTGGGCACTTTTGGGAGCCTGGGCTAGAGCAGAAGCTGGAGCCTGGGCCTTGGCTGGAGGCCTGCAACCCTTGGCAATGGGGGCACAGATGTGCTTCCCAACCTTGGGGTGGGCAATATAGGCAAGTCAAGTGTGCCTGCCATTTACTCCCTTTGGGATGATCTAGAGCTTGACTTCCTTGGGCTTAATGAGGGCCTTGATAGCCTCGGCGCCTGCACTCATGGCTTCAGCATTGTTTGCTTGCATCTTCTTGAAGCCCTTCCTGGCAAAACGCATGTTCCTAAGGAACTTGGGATCCACCCCCTTCAGAGATTCGTATCTTTGTGACTAAGGTTTCTTGATGCCATTTCTGTGCCATTTTCAGGACTAGTTGTGTGTGGTGTGGTTCTCGGACTTGGCCGTAACTGCACCGTAAACCGCGGCTGCCAAGTGCCTGGAACCAGAAGTACATGTTCTTTTACTATTGAATTTGACTTAGAGTTACATGATAACCAATGATTAAGTTAATTACTGTTTTGATTTCTTGATATTTATTTCAACAAGCGGAGTTTGCATCAAAAGAATTGTGAAATTTCCATTTCAGTCAAGGTCTACCTCTAAGGGTATGATGAGCTAGACTTTTGGATGAAAGCAATTCCTTTGACAGATTTCTTTCCTTATAAATGAATAAATTAGCATTTTGTTTTAATGAGTTTGAAGCACTGAACCCAGGGGCTCACGCATGCTAAGTATTCACTTTAACACTGAGCTAAACTCCTACACCCTTGATTGTGATTTAGTTAAGGCTTACTTTTTATTTCTCTGTAGCTCAGGCTGGCCTGGGCTCACTATGCAGCACAGACTGACCTTAGACTTGCAATCTTCTGCTCTCAACCTCCTGAGTGTGAGGCACCACAGGGGTCTTCACATTTCTTTGTTAGAAATAGAGAACAATGGCTTGACTGAAAGGGCTTGCATTTAGAACTTCATTGTGGACCAAACAGAGCTATCAGACAACAGAGCTATCAGAACTCACTGAGGGGCAGAGACCCCTTGGGGGAGGGATGCATCTGATGACACAGGCTTGGGATGATAGAAAAAGACCCTCTGCCTGTGTCCAGGAAGTGTCACAGAATCTTGGGGCCACAGAGGCAGGAAAGGACTCTAGAGAAATGGCAAGTTGCCCTGTGGGTCCCAGAGGGGAGAGCAGCTGTCTGTTCTGCTCCTCTAATATCAAAAACTATGTGTCTATGTGTCCCTCACCTGTGTGCTGGGCATGTGTGAGGTGGAACCCACTTGGTTATGGTGCTCTTGTAGTCACAACCAATGTTTCCAATCTCTCTGTCTGTTTCTGTCTTTGTCTGCATGTGTGTGTGTGTGTGTGTGTGTGTGTGTGTGTGTCTCCCACTCTCCCTCTCTTTCCCTTCTTTGCCCCTCCCTCCTTTCCTCCTTCCTTTTATTCTTTCTGTACTGGAAATTGAATCCAGGGCCAATTTAATTTAATTTAATTTTTGAGATAAAGTCTTGCTAAATCATCAGTGTGCCCAAGAAGGCCTCCAATTTGTGATTTCCCTGCCTCAGCCTCCCAGATTGCTGGGATTCATCTTGTGCCATTATACCTGGCTCTGTAATTGTTTTCAGTATATACTGAATTTCCTGAACTAGGCATTTTATTATATTTGTGTTTTCCTCCTCATTTTCATCAGTTTCCAATTAGCCATCAAATCTTGTTGGCCCAGTCACATCTGTCCTCCTCTTTTGAGTTCAGATCTTTCTGATTTCCTTCAAGGGCAGTTTGTCTGTTGTATCTTTTCCTCATTCCAATCTATTCTCTGTTGTACTGATAGTTACTTTTCCAGGAAAAGAAAAAGTGCTTTAAAATCTCTTGACCTAGGATAGGATCCTCCTTACTCTGTAGTGCAGGACACAGGTGACCGGCTCCTCCCCTTCCATGGGTAGGACCAGGCAACTAGGGCAATGCTAGCCAGCCACATCCTATGACCCCAACCAGACCCACACAATAGACAGGCAGGAACAGCAGGATGGAAAAATCCAAAGCAACATGAGCAATGCAAGCTGCTTTTTCTACCCACATGTCGCTCCCCAACCCCCAGCACCACTCCAGCTGAACCTCTGAGCTCCTGGCTACTGCAAAGCTTGTGCAGCCACCTCCCTCAGCCACCATCATGATTATCTACTGGGACCTCATGAGCCACAGTGAGATGTTCTCCAACATCCAGGAGATCGTGGATGAGCTGTGCCTGGAGGTGGAGGGCAAGATGGTCAGTAGAACTGAGGGTAACATTGATGACTCACTCATGGGTGGCAATGCCTCTGCTGAAGGCCCAGAGGGGAAGGCACCAAAAGCACAGTAGTCACTGGTGTAGATATTGTCATGAAACCATCATTTGCTGGAAATCAGCTTCACAAAAGAGGCCTACCAGAAGTACATCAAAGAGTATATGAAACCAATCAAAATCCAACTTGAAGAACAAAGACCAGAAAAGAGTCAAAACCTCTTATGATGGGGGCTGCAAAGCAAATCAAGCACATCCCTGCTAATGTCAAACACTTTCAGTTCTTTATTGGTACGAACATGAATCCAGATGGCGTGGTTGCTCTCCTGGACTATCATGAGGATGGTGTGACCCCATTTATGATTTCCTTTAAGGATGGTTTAGAAATGGAAAAATGTTAATGGATTCAATGGTAGCCTTGGATCTATCACTTATCATAACTGGCTGTTGCTTGTCATCTATGCAACACCAGGATTTTAGACAAATGGAACTGATATCATCTTGAATGCTTTGTTTATTTTGCCATGATTTACTGGAGTGGAGTCATTATTTTTTTAGAAAAGAAAACATGTCATGTAGGTTGTCTAAAAATAAAATGCATTTAAAGTCATTTGAGAGAATGCCTCTTAATTCTAAATATCCTTCTAAGACATATCTAAATTAAGTTCATTGGCAGTGTTCATGGAAAAGATAGAACCTGGTCAGAGACCCCTGCTAAAAAGCATAAGACTGTCTTCAAATAACTTCTGCAAAAAAAAATAAAATAAATAAATAACTTCTGCAGTGGAACTACTTCTGAGACTGGAATATAAGACAAGAATCAAAGTTTTAATTCTGAGTTGCAGAGAAGGGAAAGAGACTATGTTCATAGCAGTACCAACATTTGAAGTGGAGCCTTACATATTTCATCACCTACAATGGAAGTAGTTAACCCTGGAAGGGATTACCAAAAGAATAAAAAGACTTAACTCAGTTGGAAGAAAAAAAATACAAGCCAACAGGTGGTAAACTAGGTGAATCAGTGTTGAGCTTGTGGACAAAGACACACTGAATAGAGGCTGATGGGTAGGGCTGTCCATTTTCACATCTTTCTCCCCCGCACCTGCCAGAACTGGGGATTGAACTCAGGCTCTTGCACTTGCCAGGCAACTTATTCTTATTCTACGGAGTTATCTCCCCAGCCCCTTATCTTTATTTTTCTTTTCCTTTTCTCATGTCTTTTTTTATAATTTTCTTTTCTCTTTTCTAAACAGCTGGAGAGAACTCCAGCCACAGAAAGTTAATCTCATCTTCCAAACCCAAAAACTAAGTTCAGATAATCCCTTGCTTATTCCTTCATTCTTTCTGTTCTGCCCTCTTCTCTACTTTCCCAATGCTTGTGTGATCAGCCTCTGTCCTCCATCCTTGCTTCTAACTATTTCTTGGATATCTTTGTTTTATTTATTATCCTTCTAAGACATCCCTGAAGAACAGACTCTTTCTAGTGAGGCTTTGATACCCGTGATACAGCTGCCTACTACAAGGATCAACACAGAGAACAAAATCAAAATATTCTGAAACACAAAATTATAAGTTGTAGAAGTAAAATGCAATCTCAGACCTCCAACCCACTCAGAACAAGTCCAAGAGACATCAACAAAGAGGAAAATGGAAGATATACATCTGAAATTTCTGAAATGATAGCAACTGAAGTAAAGAAACTAAAACTCTATCAGGTTATAGAGAAAATCGGATAAGAAATAAGCTTTCAGGTAAAAAGAAAGAAATGACAACCATAATGAAAGAATTGCTCAACATATCTAAAGATGACATAAACAAAAAAAAAAATAGAGGTGTAGAGAAAAATGATGGAAACTTTGAACAATATAAGAATGTCAATGCATGAAACATTCAAAGAGATATCCAGGAAATTTAAAATTCCACTGAAAGCTGGAAAAACCACTTGAACCAAACAAAAGACAGACTTTCAGTCCTTGAAGACACTGTGGCAACTAGCAAGAATGAAGGGAAAAATCTCTTTAAAAGAACCAGGAACCAGGAAGTAACAAATGAGAATCTGCAAGATGATGGAAAGAAAAACAATATAATACCTAAGATCACAAGTCAGAGTTGGAGAAATAGAAGAGCCACAAGGCCAGCCAACATTTTGGACCTAGCCTTTCAAGGTCAACGAAGACTCAGGACATAGGAGAACCTGTACTGCAATATCATGAGACTCAGGTGAGCTCCAAATTTTCTGAGCAAGGAGATTGTGGAGCCACAGAGGAAAGAGATTGAAGTTCTATAGTGTACCTGGGGAGA
>PVKA01048383.1:0-13723 GCA_004027165.1 Ctenomys sociabilis
TCACAGAGAGCAAACTGGTCAAGCATTGGCTGTGACTCATCCACATGGCTGACTATGTCAAAGGATCTACAGAGTGAGGTATAGGATTACAAGATAAACCTTGAGGGGATTTCATTGACCTCATCAGAAACACAAGCTACATTATGTTGGCATATAAATCTTGCTTTATCTTGGTCTTAACCATCCAGCAGAAAAGTATAAAAATGAGGTATGTAATGTGGGGCCATAAAAAAATGGGTATACAAAAGAAGAATCATGATGGGTGTGTATAACCAGTACAGTTAAGATAAATGTGCCGTGCTTCTGCATAATTCTATAAGAAGCAAGATTTGCACTAATACTGATTGGACACAATATTATGTTGGCTTCTTGTACTTTGGACAACCACTAGGAAAATGACAAGTTAGAAGGTATTAATTATTGAATCTGTGATATAATTCAGGTATAAAGATTAAGATAAATAAACAGCTACTCTCTTAATTCACTAATTAGAGACATCTTCTATAATAATGTCTGTAAGTATAATATCATGTATGCACCTTGTACGACACCAAAATGTTGTGAAAAGTTTGCAATATATTAATTTATTGAATCTATCCTGTTAATTTGTCTTGGAACTGTCTCATTGCTATTTGTTCTTCAATAAAATAAATAAAAAGTAAAAAAATTGACTCTTCCTTTCAATAAACCCTAATATTTTCCTTGTCCTTTTTATTTTTTTAATTTATTTTAAGGAGACTATAAAAATATTAGATAAGACATCAGATATGTTACACATATTTTTCAAAGCAAGATGAAAGGAATCCAATAGTGGTTGATATATTGCACACTGCTGCCTTCAGTGTAGGAGATCATATTACAAGTATTAGCACACTGGCTGGGGAGATGGCTCAGTGGAACAAGCACTTCCTTGGAAAGCGCAAGGGCCTGAGTTCAATCCCCGGTTCCGCAAAAAAAAAAAAAAAAAAAAAAAAAAAAAAAAAAAAAAAGTATTAGCACACTAAATTTTTCAAAGTAAAAAATTTAAACATTAAGTGATACATCAAAAAAACTATTAGAAATTAATACAATCATCTTAGCTATCCTGTGTATATATGTACACAATTTTTGCCCTTCTTCTTTTTAAATAATTTTATTGAGGAACAAATAGCAATGAGACAGTTTCAAGACCGATTAATAGGACAGTTTCAGTAATTAATACATTACATATTGTTGTCCTCTTAGTGGTTTTTCATAGTACAAGATGCAGATATGATATCCTGTCAACAAAAACTATTAGTACAAATCTTTCTACTCACTGAATTAAGAGAATGCAGCTATATATCTATCCTATTTTGTATAAATAGATACAAAATATTTTCATTTCTATCTTCTTTGTTGTTTAGTTTTGTCAGAGATGGGTATCCCATTGCCATTTAAATATTGGAGGTGTGTGAATTCAGCAAAATATTCCAATATATCCCAGTAGTCCATAATAGTAATGGGTTATCTGTAGTACTGGCAATGTTAGAAGCTTTTCACTTCAGCCTTTTACAGCTCAGCATATCAATATGGCTTTACTTTTTATTTTTGATGGAACCAGGGATTTAACTCAGACCCTTGCACTTGCCAGGGAAGCACTTATTCCACTGAGCCATCTCCCTGGCTCCTGGATTTACTTTTTATACCTCATTGTTATATTATTCTGTTGAATAGTTAAGAGCAAGGTACAACAAGAAATGTAACTTTTCTATCTGACAAGATCAGTCAAATCCCCTAAGGATTTACCCTGAAACCCTATACCACAGTGTGTAGATCCCTTGTCAGTGTCAGCCATGTGGATGAGTCACTCCATTGCTTGACCAATTTGCTCTCTGTGAAAGCCTGAGAGAATATTTTCTCTCCATGTGACTCTCTGTAGGCACACTCTGTGTCATCAGTTATGTTGTTCTGTGGCCTTATAATCTCCTTAATCAGAAAATTTGGGACACAAATGAGTTACATGTTGTTACAGTACAGGTTCTCCTATGTCCTGAGTCTTCACTGACCTTGGAAGGCTAAGGCCAAAATGTTGCAGCCCTTCTTTTTCTCTAATTTTTGGTCTCCAAAATTTAGGTCGTAAACCCTCCAGAAGAGATGATTCAACGTATGAAGTTGAGTTTAACCTCACTCTCTGTGTGAATATTAAACATCCTAGGCATAATGTGGAACAGATATTTTCCATCAAGTATTGATATGTTGAACTTTAAGTCCCTATAGAATGTTGAGAAAACTTAAAAAAATATATATATATATAAATAATAGAAATAAACAATTGCATACTTTTACACAGAAATTCAGAAATCTGACCATATACAGCATTTTAGCAGGACAGTCCTGTGACATTTTTTCCTTGTCTTTTTAAAAATTTATTATCCTTTTTTAAAAAAACAAACATTTACATGAGAGATACTATGGCAATATTTGGTATGTCATGACAAGCCTACATATTTTGAAGACGAGAATGACAGGCATTCCAAGTGTGACCCTTCTATTACACATTGCTATCTTCAGTGCAGTTGCTTGCTTCACAGGTATCAGCATATATAG
Source organism: Ctenomys sociabilis (assembly GCA_004027165.1). Classification (NCBI taxonomy): domain Eukaryota; kingdom Metazoa; phylum Chordata; class Mammalia; order Rodentia; family Ctenomyidae; genus Ctenomys; species Ctenomys sociabilis. Next base: position 2,569 of record PVKA01048383.1, read on the forward strand.
TTAGTCAGGATGAGAATCCTATCAGTTAACTGCTAGTTTCAAAAACCTGCTGATGTTTCTCAGGATCATCACCTTACCCATCTTGTGCATATAAATGGATGGCTTGCCCCTGTCATGTTTCCCAGTTTTTGTTTTCTTTTTTTTTCCCTTGCCCTCTCCTCATTATCCAATCCTCAAATTCTCTTTCCTTTTAATTGTGTTATACATTTCTATTTGTATTTCTTCTTTTTGAGTTCTTATACTAGGGAGGCTATATATTTGTACATGTGGGTCGGATTTATTTCACTTATGAATATATCTTTGAGTGGCATCTTCTTAAGTATAAATGTTTCAAGTTTATCATTCTTTATAGCTGAGTAATAGTCCATTGTATAAAAATACCACATCTTTTTCATCCATTCCTCAGGTGACAGGCATCTTGATTGTTTCCAAATTTGGCTATCACAAATTATTCTCACATAAACATAGGTACACATGTACCACTATGATATGACATTTTCAGTCCCTACAGGAAAATTCCCAGTAGGTGGATAGCTGGCTTGAATGGGATGGCCAGTCCTAGTTTTTAAGGAGTCTCCACTCTGATTTCCATAATGGTTGCAACAACCTACATTTCCACCACCAGTGGAGAAGGATTCCTTTTCCCCACATGCTCTCCAACATTTGCTGTTGGTTGATTTCCTTATGATAGCCATTCTTTCTGGAGTGAGATGGTATCTCAGTGTAGTTTTAAGTTTCATATCACAGGTGGCTAGTGATGTGGAGTATTTTTTCATATATTTATTCGCTTCTTTAATTTCATCCTCTGAGAAGTATGTGTTCATCTCAGATGCCCATTTCTGGACAGGGTCTTTAAATTTTAGGGCCCTATTGTTTTTTAGTTATTTATAAATTTTAGACAGAAGACCTTTGTCTGAGTGCTTATTGGTTAAGATTTTTTCCCAGTTTGTCCGTTGTGTTTTCACTTTGTTGACAATTTCTTTTGACGTGCAAAAACTTCTCAATGGAGGAGTTCCCAGTTGTTAGTACTTTCAAGTATTACCCGTGCAATTTGATTTTTGTTCATGAACTCTTTGCCTACCCCTACATCTTCAAGAGTTCCTCCTACTTTCTCTTCTAGGAGATTGAGTGTTTCTGTTTTAATATTTAGATCTTTAATCCATTTTGACTTTAGCTTAGTGCATGGTGATAGAGCTGGGTCAAGTTTTAGTTTTTCATATGTAGAGAGCCTGTTTTTCCAGCACCATTTGTTAAAGAGACTATCCTTCTTCCAGCAAGTATTTTTGACCCCTTTGTTGAAGACAAGTTGGCTGAGAGTTTTTGTAGAGGCTTCTGCATCTTCTAATCTATTCCACAATAGATCTTCAGGTCTATTGTGTTGCCAATACCATGGTGATTTTATCACAGTAGCTTTGTAGTATAATTTCAAGTCATGAATTTTAATGCATCCAGCCTTGTCTTTCTTGCTGAGGATTGCCTTTGCTATTCTAGGTCTTTTCTGGTTCCAAATAAATTTTAGGAGTGATTTCTCTAGGTCTGTAAAGAATGTTGGTGGTAGTTTAACAGAGATTGCATCAAATCTGTTCAACAATTTTGGGAGTATGGCCATCTTCACAATGTGGGTTCCTCCTATCTAGGAGCAGAGAATATCTTTCCATTTTCTGAAATCCTCTGCAATTTCTTTTTTCAGCGTACTGAAATTTTCCTTGTGAATATCTTCCACTTCTTTAGTTAGATGAATTCCAAGGTATTTCATTTTTCCACGGTGCTATTGTAAAAGGTATTGTTTCTCTATTTTCCCTCTCAGTGTGTTTTTTATCTGTGTAGACGTTTGGTATTGACTTTGAATCCTTACATGTTATTTACCTGCTCTTCCTTCTACTTTTTCTCCTGTGTTTAATTGTTTGCCATATTTAGTGGGTTCCTTCAGTTCCCCTTGATGGAGTTCTGATCATTTTTGTCCCTATTTAGAAAATCTTTTAGTAGTCTATATAGGGTTTGTTTTGTTCTCATGAAGTACTTTAGTTGTTCTTTGTCATGGAAGTTTTTCACTTCTCCATCAAACTTGAAAGAGAGTTCTGCACGGTAGTCTGGGACTTGAAGTACTCTGCTCCATGCTCTTCTTGACTTCATGGTTTGTGAGAGAAGTCTGCAGTTCTTCTGATGAGTTTTCCTTTACATGTGATCTGTTTCTTTTCTCTAGTAGCTTTCAGTATATTGTTCTTTTGCTGTATTTCTGGGATTCGGGCTATTTTTAATTGTGCTGTTGTTATTTGGAGTTGTGTATGCCTTAGTTCCCTGAGTGTGAGACTGTTTCCTCATATTTGGGAAGTTTTCTGCTGTTACTTCTGCCCATATTCTTTTTATATCATCCTTATTGACTCCTTTTTCTCATTAATGCTTGTTAGTCTCACATTGTTCATCTTTGCATCATCTCGCAGGTGATGAATTATTTTTTCCTGCATCTTAGTTGTTTTTAAGAGATCCTTTCTCACCTTTTCACTTGCTGCACCAGCATCTTCAAGATGTGAAACTCTGTCTTCACTTTTACTCAAACTGTTTTTGCAGGCTTGTGATTGAGATTTTAAGTTCCTCTATACCTCTTTGACTCTCCTTCATTTCATCTATTTCTTCATTTTATACATTTCTCATTGAAGGATTCCATCATTTTTCTAATCTCTATTTTTTATCAGTGTCTTCTTGCAAAGCAGTTATTCATTCTTTTACTTCAAAGATTATTTCTGATCTGATTTCCTCTATATGTTTCTGCATTTGATTCTTTACTTTAGATGCTGTTACTTCAGATATTTCTTTTTTTTATTTCAGAGGATATTTCTGATCTGTGTTCCTGTATACTTTTCTGCAGTTGTTTCTTTACTTCAGACATTATAAATTTAGATATTTCAGCTGTGTGATTCCCAGTTTCTTCTGTGCTAGTATGTTCTGCACTTGTTCTGGGTGGACTCACGGTCTGAGATTGCATTTTGCTCCTTCTCTTTGTCATTTTATAGAGCACTGTCTTCTGACCTTTGGTGTAGAGCTTTGGTGCAGTTACTACCTTAGCAACTGCTGAAATTTGGGTGCAGATCTGCAAAGTTTGAATTCATGACATTGTGCCTGGCTTGGGTCTGGCTGCTGTGCTCAGCTTGTTCTTGCTGCAGCCCGTGGAAGTGCACCTGTTGTGCCCTCTGGCAAGATGTTCTGGTGCTGGATTATCTGGATGGTTCTGGCCCCTAGCCTCTCTCAGGGACTTCAGCTGCATAATTTTATCCCAGGCCTGTATGCCAGGCTGGAGCTTGGTCTGGAGTGGTCCCAAGAGCACCACTGAAGATCTCACTCATGTGCTGGCCTGGGTTGGGTCCGGAGCGATCCAGCGGGCACAGAGGAATGCAGAAGCTCTCCCCCATTCTCGCGTGGCCTGCGCTTGGGCTGGGACTGGAGGGGTCCTGAGAGCATGACAAAAGTTCTCCTCTCCTTCCTTTCTTACCCATCTTTTTTTTTACTTTCCCTTGTCTCAATTTATTTGCTATGTGCAGTTCCTTTCCATTTTACCATATCTATTTTACTTTTCAGAGTTGATTTACTCTTTCAGGTTCTTACGCAAGGGATACAATATGACATTTACACATGTGGATCTTATTTATTTCACTTACGAACATAGCTTTTAGTTGGATCCATTTACGTATAAAAGCCTCAAGTTTACCTTTATAGCTGATTAAAACTACATTGTATAAAAATACTACATCTTCTTTATCCATTCCTAGGTGTTGGGCATTTGGATGGTTGCCAAGTTTCAGATATGACAAATTGTGCTGCTATAAACATGGGTGTGCATTTACCACTGTGGTATGTTTTTCTTTAGGAAAAAAAAAACTCAGAAGAATAGCTGGATTGAATGGGGAATCCAATCTTAGTTTTTTGAGGAGTCTCTGTACTGATTTCCATAGTTGTTGCATTAGTCTACACTCTTAGCAACAGTGGAGAAGGGTTACTTTCCTCCCCAACCTCTCTAGCATTTATTATTGGTTGATTTCTTTTTTGATACCATTATTTCTAGAGTGAAACAGAATCTGTGTTTTAATTTGCCTTTCTCCTACAATCAGTGCTGTAGAAGATTTTTCATGTGTTTATTTACCATTCATATTTCTTCCTCTAAGAAGTATGTTTTCATCTCAGATGTCCAATTTTGGATTAGGTCTCTGAATTTTCGGGGCTCTATTTTAGTTCTAGTTTTAATTCTAGATAGAAATCCTTTGCCTGAGTCACTGTTGGTTAATTTTTTTTTTCCAAATTTGTGGATTGTCTTTTCACTGTATTGGTGATTTCTTTTGACATGCAGAAACTTCTCAATAAGATGCTATCCCAGTTATTAATTCTTTGAAGTATTTCCCATGCAGTGTGGTTTTTGTTCATGAATTCTGTGCCAACCACAATGTCTTCAAGATTTTCACCTACTTTATCTTCCAGTAGATTTAGTTTTCCTATTTTAATGTTTGGATCTTTAATCCATTTTGACTTTAGTGTAGTGCGTGGTGATAGACCTGGATCTAGTTTTAGTTTTCAGCATGGAAAAGCCAGTTTCTCCAGCACCATTTCTTATGGAGGCTTCTTCCAGTGAACATGATCAGCTCCTGATCAAAGATAAGGCGCCTGAGTTTTTTCTAGATGTGTCTGCAGCGTCTAATCTATTTCAATGATCCTCAGGTCTGTTTTTTAGTTTAGTTTTTAATCTTTTACTTATTTATTTGGTACAGTGTCTCACTAAGTAGCTCCTCCTGTTCCAGCCTCCTCAGCACTGTGATTTCTGGTGTGCACTATCCCATCCTGTTGCCACGACCTGCACAGTGAACCCAGGGCTCTGGGGCTGGCACAGCATATAGTACCAGGGGTTGAACCCAGGTTCTTCTGCTAGCCAGACGAGTGCTTAGACCACTGAATTACCTCCCCAGGCCCTCAAGTTTGTGTGTTTCTTTGCCCATGCCATGCTTATGTTGTCACAGTAACTTTGTAGTATAATTTCAAGTCAGGGATTATAATGCCTCCTTCCTTGCCCAGGATTGATTTTGCTATTCTAAGTATTTTCTAGTTCTAAATAAACTTTGGGAATGTTTTCTCTAGATCTTTGAGGTATGTTCATGATATTTTGATAAGGATTGCATTAAATCTGTATAATAATTATGACAGCATGACCATTTTCATGTGTTGGTTCTTCCTATCCAAGAGCAAGGAGTATCTTTCCATTCTCTAAAATACTTGTTTATCTTTTTTTCAGAGAATTTTAATTTTCATTGTATAGATCCTTTGTTATATTAACTGCAGCTATTTTATTTTGGGGGATGTTATTATGAAGGGTGTTGTTTCTCAAATTTATCTCTCAGTAAATCTGTTGTTTGTGTAAAGGAATGCTATTATTTTTTGGGTGTTCACTTTATATGATGCTATGCTGCTGAATTGGTTTATTAATTCTAGAAGTCTCTTAGTGAAGGTTTTTTGAGTCTTCTATGTAAAGTATTATGTCATCTGCAATGAATGATAGTTTAACTTCTTCCTTTCCAATTCCTATTCCTTTTATTTCTCTCTCTTGAGCAGAGTACTTCAAGTCCATATGAAAACAAATTCCATCCCAGACTACTATACCCTGAAAAACTCTCTTTCAGGTTTGATAGAGAAGTGAAATACTTCTATGACAAAAAACAAATAATTTTATGATGTCAAAGCCAACTCTACAAAGACTACACAGGGAGTGAAATGATCAGAACTCCACAAATGAGGATACAAGGAACCCAGTAAATAGGGCAAACAATTAAACACAGGACAAAAAGGAGTAAACAACAGCAGGTAAATAATATCTCAATCATAAGTCAACACATCTCAATTATAACAATCAATGTAAATGGACTCAATTCACCAATTAAGAGAAATAGACTGGTATGGTGGGTTAGGAAACAAAATCCAACAATATTCTATATACAAGAAATACACTCAACTCATAAAGAAATTCATAGGCTGAAAATCAAAGGATAGAAAGCAACACTACATGCTCTAGCACCTCAGGAAAAAGCAGGGGTAGCAATCTTGTTCTCAGATAGTCTCAACATCAAAACAAGAATGATCAAATGAAAAAAAGAAGGCCACGATGTACTGGTTAGGGAAAAAATCAAGAGGAAGAAGCAAAAATTATAAATATGTATGAACTAAACACTGGAGCACCCAACTATATAAGACAAATCTTAACAGACATGAAAAATCTAGTATCCAATACCACAATCTTAACAGAAGATCTTAACACCTCCTTATCCCAAAAAGATAGGTCAACCAAAGACAAAACATTAGCAAATAAGCAGCAGAGCTGAACCAGACCTTGGAACAAATAGACTTGGTGGACATATGCAGAGTGTTCCACCCAACCACAGCTGAATACACATTTTTTCAGTGGCATATGGGTCATTTTCTAAAATAGACTACATACTAGTTCATAGGGCTTGCTTAAGTATATGCAAGAAAACAGAAATTATCCCATGCATATTATCTCATCGCAGTGCAATGAAACTGGAAATAAATGACAAAAAAAGCAGAAAAACCTCATAAATACATGGAAAATAAACAACACACTACTCACCAAGAAATGGGTCACATATGTAATTAAACAATAAATTCAACAATATCTACAATTCATTGAAAATTCAACCACAACTTATCGGAATTTATGGGACACGATGAAAGCAGTTCTCAGAGGGAAATTCATAGCTGTGAAATTACACATTAGGAAAAAAGAATGGGAACAAACAAACACCTTAATGTTTCACCTCCAACATCTAGAAAAGGAAGAACAAACCAAACCCAGAGCGAAAGATGGGAAGAAATCATAAAGATTAGAGGAGAAAGCAATTCAATTCAGACAAAGAAAACAGTTCAAAGAATGAATGAATCAAAAAGCTGGTTCTTTGGAAGATTAAGTAAAATCCACGAGCCCTTAGCTAACCACATCAAAAAGAGGAAAGAAAAAAAATCTAAATACAATCAATAAGGAATGAAAAGAGTGTAATCACCACAGACGCAGTTTCCACTGGGTTTTCTGGAGATTATCAGTAGCTACTTTGAGAATCTTTATGCTAATGCTGTAAAATTTACAAAATGGACAGATTCCTAGAAAGGTAAAAATTGCCAAAACTGAATCAAGAAGATATAACAACTCTCCTAACCCAATAACAGCCAATGAAATATGAAATGTAATAAAAAGCCTGCCGACAAAAAAAAGTCCAGGTTCTGATGGATTCACAGCTGAATTCTACAAGAAATTTAAGGAAGATATAATCTCTACACTCCTCAGTCTCTTGAATGAAATTGAAAAGGGAGCAATCCTCCCAAAATCATTCCTGGAGGCAAGTATTATACTGATTCCAAAACGAGGGAAAGACACAACTAAAGAACAGAACTATAGGCCAATTTCCCTCATGAACATAGATGCAAAAATCCTAGCAAATAGAATATAGCAAATCATCAAGAAGATCATACACCATGACCAGGTAGGATTCATACCAGGGATGCAAGGATGGTTCAATATTCAAAAATCTAAAGTCGTAATTCACTATTTCAATAGAGTGAAAACTAAAAACCACATGATCATCTCAAATGATGCAAAAAAAGGCTTTGACAAAGTCGAACATTAATTCGTGTTCAAAGTTCTACAGAAAATTGGAATAGAAGGTCTCTGCTTCAATCTGATAAAAGCCATGTATGACAACCCAACAGCTAATATAATTCTAAATGGGGAAAAACTGAAATCTACTCACAGATCTGGTACAAGACTAGGATGTTTTCTATCATGCCTCCTATTCAATAAAGGTCTGGAATCATTAGCTAGAGCCATTAGACAAGAGGGAGAAATAAAAGGAATAAGAATTGGTAAAGAAGAAGTTAAATTATCACTATTTGCAGAAGACATGAGACCTTATTTGGAAGATCAAAAAAACTCCACCAAGAAGTTCTAGAATTGATACCCAAATTCAGTAGCATAGCAGGATACAAAGTCAATACCCAAAAGGCAATAGCATTCCTCTACACAGATAACAAACACACTGAAAGGGAAACTATAGAAACAATGCCTTTTACAATAGCACCACAGAAAATGAAATACCTTGGAATTCATCTAACTAAAGAAGTCAAAAAACTCTCCATTGAAAATTTCAGTATTCTGAAAAAAAAAGAGATTGTAGAGGATTTCAGGAAATGGAAAGATATTCCCTTCTCTTGCATAGGAAGAACCAACATCGTGAAGACGGCCATACTCCCAAAATTGTTGTACATATTTAATGCAATCCCTATCAAACTACCACCAACATACCTCCCAGACCTAGAGGAATCACTCCTAAAATTTATTTGGAACTAAAAAAGACTTAGAATAGCAAAGGCAATCATGGCCAACAAAGGCAAAGAAGGAGACATTACAATTCCTGACTTGAAATTATACCACAAAGCTACTGTGATACAATCAACATGGTATTGGCAACACAATAGACCTGAAATTCAATGGAATAGATTAGAAGATGCAGAGGCCTCTGTGAACACACTCAGCCAACTGATCTTCAACAAAGGAACCAAACATGCTTACTTGAAGAAGGATGGCCTCTTTTAACAAATGGTACTGGAAAAGCTGGCTCTCTATATTCCAAAAACTAACTCTTGACCCAGCCCTATCACCATGCACTAAGCTAAAATCAAAATAGATTAAAGACCTAAACAATAAAACAGAAACACTCAATCTCCTGGAAGAGAAAGTAGGAGGAACTCTTGAAGACGTAGGGGTAGGCAAAGAGTTCATGAACAAAAGTCAGATTGCATGGATAATACTTGAAAGAATTAACAACTGGGAGCAAATCTTAATGAGAAGTTTTTGCACTTCAAAAGAAATTACCAACAAACTGAAAAGACAACCCATGAATTTCCCAAAAACCTTACCTAATAAATATTCAGACAAAGGTCTGCTCTCTAGAATGTATAAAGAACTGAAAAACATTAGGTCACCTAAATTTAAGACCAATCCATAGATGGGCATCCGAGATGAACACACTTCTCAGAGGATGAAATTAAAGAAGTGAATAAATATATGAAAAAATAATCCACATTACTAGCCATCTTTGAAAAGCAAATTAAAACAACACTGAGACACCATCTCACCCTAGAAAGAATGGCTATCATAAATAAATCAACAAATAGCAAATGTTTTAGAGAATATGGTCAAAAGGGAACCCTTCTCCACTGCTGGTGGGAATGTAGACTCATACAACCATTATGGAAATCAGTCTGGAGACTCCTTAAGAAACTAGGACTGGAAGTCCCATTCAAGCCAGCTATCCACCTACTGTGAATTTTCCCGTAGGGACTGAAAATGTCATTTCAGTACTATATGCATACTTATGTTTACAGCAGCACAATTTGTGACAGCCAAAACTTGGATACAACCAAGATGCCCATCAAATGAGGAATGGTTGAAAAAGGTGTGGTATCTTTATACAATGGAGTATTACTCAGTTATAAAGATTGATAAACTTGAAGTATTTATATTTAAGTGGATGCCACTTGAAGGAATACTTTTAAGTGAAATGAAACAGTCCCACTTGTGTAAATATTGTATAGTCTCCCTGGTATAAGAACTCAAAAGAAGAAATACAAATAGAAACATATAACACAATTAGAAGGAAAGTGAGAACTTGAGGATTGGATAATGAGGAGAGGGCAAGGAAAAAAAAAGAAAAGAAAAGCTGGGGAACATGACAGGGGCAAGCCATCCATTTATATGCGCAAGATGGGTGAGGCAATGATCCTGAGAAACATCAGCAGGCTTTTTTTTTTTTTTTTCGGTCTTTTTGAGACAGGGTCTCACTATGCAGTTTCGGCTGGCCTTAAGCTCACTTTGTAGCTCAGGCTGGTCTTGAACTCACAACAATCCTCCTGTCTCAGCCTCCCGAGTGCTGGGATTACAGGCCTGTGCCACCACGCCCGGCAGCATCAGCAGGTTTTTGAAACTAGCAGTTAATTGGTAGGATTCTCATCCTGACTAACTATATATGCTGATACCTGTGAACCAAGCAACTGCACTGAAGATAGCAATGTGTAATAGAAGGGTCACACTTGGAATGCCTGCCATTCTCGTCTTCTAAATATGTAGTGCTTGTCATTACATACCAAATATTGCCATACTGTCTCTCACGTAAAATTTGTTTTTTTTTTCTTTTTAAATAAAGGGTTATAAATGAAAAAAGAGACAAGAAAAAAAATGTCACAGAAGTGTCCTGCTACAATGCAGTATATGGTTAGATTTCTTAATTTCTGTGTAAAAATATGTGTTTATTCCTATTTTTTAATTATTATTTTTTCTGCATATTCTGTAGGGACTTAAAGTTTAAATAGCAATACTTGATGGAAAATACCTGTTTCATGTGATGCCAAGATGTTTGATATTTAGACAGATAGGGTAAACTGAACTGCATATGTTGCAGAGTTACAATAGGTTTCCCTTCTGGAGGGTTAACAACCTAAATTTGCAGACCAAAAATTAGAGAAAAGGCAGTGCTGCAAGGTCAGCCAACATTTTGGCCCTAGTCTTTCAAGGTCAGTGAAAACTCAGGACATAGGAGAATCTGTACTGTAATGTCATGTAACTCAGTTGTGTCCCAAATTTTCTGATCAAGGAGATTATCAGGCCACAGAGGAATGTGATCATTAATATAGAATGTGCCTAAGGAGAGTCACATGGAGAGAAAACTTTCTCTCAGGATTTCCCAGAGAGCAAATTGTTCAAGCAATGGCCATGACTCATCCACATGGCTGACTCTGATGAAAGATTGACAAAGTGCAGTACAGGATTCTGCACGCATCTCTGGCACTCCACAGACACGCCGTTCACCTCTGAATCCCCGGCTTCTTGCCTCCGCTCTATTACCAAAATGTCGCTTCCTAACAAGCTGACTCTGGACAAGCTGGAACTGAAGGGGAAGCGAGTCGTAATGAGAGTGGATTTCAATGTTCCTATGAAGAATAACCAGATAACCAACAACCAAAGAATCAAGGCTGCTGTCCCAAGCATCAAATTCTGTTTGGACAATGGAGCTAAATCAGTTGTCCTTATGAGCCACCTGGGCCGGCCAGATGGTAT
>PVKA01048384.1:0-13813 GCA_004027165.1 Ctenomys sociabilis
GGGAAGGGGAGAGAGGGAAGCTATCATAATATTTATGGCAAAATGCCTGCAGCCGGAGGACATCATGCTATGTGAGACAAGCCAGACACGAAAGGCCAGTGCTCCGTGTTCTCTCCACATGTGAAGCCCAAAGCCAATCTGACAGCACAACTGATGACTAGAGTCTGGGGGAAGGAGACCTGGGGCTGGAGGCAGCAGGAGGGAAGGCACCAGCCTTGAAGAAGGAATATGACCCAGTGTTCACAGCAGACAGAGCCACAGCTCACTGGACCCTGTCGTCTGGTCAGTGAAGAGCCAGGAGCAAGGATCCACGGCCCCAAACATAAGGACTGAGGAGGAGCTGGAGCACTGGCCACCTGGTCAGCTCAGCCCATGTGGGACGCACGCAGTGAAGGTCACATGCACACACATGCTTGTTAATTATAAATTTTTCATGAGAATTGTCAAGTTCCATGTGCCGTCTGAAGGCAAATGTTGGAAAAAGAAGAGAGACCAGTTGGAGAATAAGGTAAAAATTTATCCAGAGAGGGGGGACATGGATACCGCGGCAGGTGCAACAGCTGCTAGGAGGGGCTGGCTGAGTCTGGGTGGGGCTGGCTGGCCATTTGGAAGATGGGTGTGCGTGGGAGGAGCGAGGATGAAGCCTTCTGGTCCTGGCAGTGGGCCCTGTGTAGTGGCCTGCCGGGAGCAGGTTCCTGTGGCTTGGAGGGCAGTGCTCAGTCAGGACAGCGTAAGACGGGGAGGCTGATGGCAGACAGGCACTTCCAAGTTGCTGCTACAGTGGGGAGTCTGTGGTGATGGATTAAGGTGAAAGCTGGGACATGGTGAGAATCTTACAGGGGCTGTGAGAGAATGCCTGGGTGTGCGTGAAGGGCAGAGAAGCCTGAGAAGAAAGTGCTGTACACTCCTAACCCCTGGTACCAGGCAAGTGAGGGACACAGAGGACAGCCTCAAGGAAACTGAGGCAGGAGAACATCAGATGGGGGACTTCTGGGAAGGCAGGGGGCATGTGATTCTGGGAGAAGGGGATGCAGAAGGTTCTAAGTTCTGCATGATGCGGTAAGGGGACACCAAGCTGGCCACTACAGCTGGCCATGTGGTCACTTGTGTGACCTCAAAATTATTCCAGGGAACTTATAACAGTCTGATTGCAGTGGGTTCAGAAATAAAGGCGGGCACAGGATTTAATACTGCTCAAATGCGCATTCTCTCCAGATCAGCTTATGAGTGCCATGCAGTTTCAATCAAAACCCAAGCAAGAACTAAAATCCCCAAAACAATGATGGAAACTAAGACAAAAAGGAGAAAGCACACTTTATGGCTTTAAGACCTGCTGTACAGTCCAGTGACCAGGGCAGCACAGTGCTGTGGAAGGACAAAAACTGAGTAGTATAAAGAGCTCATAAATAGACAAAAATACACAGTTAACTGAGTTTTATGATAACACAAAAGCAACTCACTGAAGGAGAGCCCTGTCAACAGCTGGCACCAGAGCCACCACGCGTAAGCAGGCAGCGGTTACCCTCGGTTCCTATTTTACATCTTATTTAGAAAAACACTAAAGTCCTGGGGCAGCACTGACCTAAGCATGACCGTGAGGGTGACCTCAGCTGGCAGACGTGCCTGCAGGCCCCAGCCAAGGCCCGAGGGAGGAGGACTATAAATTCGAGCTCATGCTGGGGACCTTAACAACTTAGAGACCCTGTCTTAATTTTTTTCAAAGGGTGGGAGTGTAGCTCAGTACCAGGCCTAGGGTCCATCCTGCTCACTGGGCAAACAAAGGATGGACAAAACAGCCTTAGGAGAAACAAGAAAAACTGATTTGGGTTTTGCTAAAAGCATTATCTATAATTTTTTTTTTTAAAAAGGATAAATAACAGATTTTGTCAAAGATGTTTCTGGGAGGGCTGGCTAAATAGTGCAGTGGATTAAAGTGCCTGCAAGCAGGTGCAGGGGCCAGGGGTCCGACCCCAGGCCTGACATGCTGACCCTGCCCGTGGGGCATGCTGAGACAGCGACTGAGACTGGGTGCGGTTGTGCACACCTGTAATCCCAGCAATTGGGAAGCTGTAAACAGGAGGATCACTAGAGTCCAGTCTAGTAGTCAGACCCCGAACCCCCGGTAGACCCTTCCCTAAAGTATAAAATAATTAATTAATTAATTTTTGGTCTGTAAACTTAAGTTGTTAACCTCCAGCAGAGAAGCTTAATGATTTATTACCCTACAACATAGACAGTTGAGCTTAACCTCACTATCTGTGTGAATATAAATATCTTAGACACAATATAGAACAGGTGTTTTCATCAAGTGTTGATATGTTAAACTTTAAATCCCTACAGAATGTGAAGAACAAAAAGAAAAAAAGAAAAAAATTTTAAAAAGAGGAATAAACAATTATATATTTTTACACAGAAATTAAGAAATCTAACTATATACAGCACTGTGGCAGGACAGTCCTATGACTTTTTTTCTTGTCTCTTGTTTTCATTTATTACCCTTTTTGTACTTAAACAAACATTTACTTGGGCTGCAAGGACAGCCATCATTTTGGCCCTGGCCTTTCAAGGTCAGTGAAGACTCAGGGCATAGGAGAACCTGTACCGTAACATCATGTAACACAGTTGTGTCCCGAATTTTCTGATCAAGGAGATTATGGAGCTACAGAGGAAAGTGATCAACAATGTAGAATGTGCCTAAAGGGAGTCACATGGAGAGAAAGCATTCTCTCAGGCTTTCACAGAGAGCAAATTGGTCAAGCAATGGCCGTGACTCATCTGCATGGCTGACACTGACAAAGCATCTATAAACTACAGTACAGGATTTCAGAGTAAATCCTGAGGGGATTTGACTGACCTTATCAGATACAAAAGTTACATTTTTAGTTATATAGCTCTTGCTTTATCTTGGTCTTAACCATCCATCAGAAAAGTATAAAACCAAGGTATAAAAAAGTAAGGCCATGTTAATATGCTGAGCTGTGGAAGGCTCAAGTCATCAGATTCGACATTGCCAGTCCTACGGATAACCCACTGCTATTATGGACTACTGAACTATATTGAATTATTTTGCTGAATTCACACATCTACAATATTTAAATGGCAATGGAATACCCTTCTCTGACAAAACTAAACAAAAAAGGGGGATACAAATGAAGGACCATTTGGTATCTCTATATGCAAAATAGTTAAGATATACAGTTACTTTCTCTTAATTCAATGAGAAGAAAGATTTGTACTAATAGTGTTTGGACAGGATATCATGTCTGCATCTTGCACTAAATAACCACTATGAAGACAATGATATGCAATGTATTAATTGTTGAAACTGTCCTATTAATCAATTTTAAAATGGTCTCATTGCTATTTATTCCTCAATAAATTAATAAAAACAAAACAAAACATAAATAAATAAAAACAAAAACGCTCCTGGGAATAGAAAGACAAAGTCCGGACAGGAAGAAAATGTTAGCGGAGCAAATATCTGGCAAAAGACTTGTGCACCCAATACCTAGAGAACCTCAAAGCTCAAGAGCTCTGTACTCTCTGTGAGGTAGACTATAGCTTCTTACCACAGGAATGGGTGCTCTGCAAGGTACTGAATGTACCAAGTCAGTTACATACAGTCACCCCTACTGTGTGGGTATTTCGAAACTTCATGTATTTAATAAATATACACATTTTTATCCTTAAGCCAAAAAAAAAAAAAAAAGAAAGAAAGAAAATAAACCTCAACAATAAGAAAATAGAAAAAAAATTTCTATAGATCATTAAAGGAGACATTCAGATAGAAAATCAGTTCAACAGGGCTGGGGAGATGGCTCAGTGGAATAAGTGCTTCCCTGGCAAGTGCAAGGGCCTGAGTTTGATCCCTGATTCCTAAAAAAAAAGGAAAGAAAATCAGTTCAAGTGCAGGTGAACAAAATGGTGAATTATCGAGTGAAAATAGTGAAGGCAACTTCAGCTCTCCTAGGAAGGAGGGGAGAGGGGCTACCCCGAAGGCCGACTTGGGCCAGGCTTGGGCCCCAAGGAGGAACCAGGGCAGGAGGTGGCTGAGGTGGGCTACAGGGGCAAAGCGCATGGTTGGAACCAGGATCCTCTGGGTTCTAGGTCAGCTTTTCCTGTTTCCTTTTTTAGTGAAGCAAAGACAGTGCACACCTGTGGGCAGGTGGGAGGTGCAGGTCTGGGCCTGGAGTGGGGCTCGGCTTGCTCTCCCCCATACCCTCTCCTCTGGGTCCTTCCTGGCCACCTCCTGCCACTCTGTCAGCCTCACCTTTGGACCCCAACCCTAACAGGAGGCATCGCGGGGCTAGCCCAGTGTCTGGGGCAGATGAACTAACACTCCTCATTGATGCAGTGTGCTTTTGTTTTCTGTCTCTGATATTTTACACCATTTTTAGTTCTTTGGTGAAAAAAAAGAATCATGGACAGCAAAAAAGAAAGTAAAACTTTTGTCTTTTTTTCTGTGTCACAGCTTTCTGCAAAAGCATCCCTGCATCTTTTTCCGAGAGTGATGCTACCTAGCCTGTGGCCTGGCAAGCTGCATGGAAAGCCTTCCGCTAGCTGAATTGCTGGCCAAAAGTATGATTATAAAGAATCTGCTATTACATAGAGGAGGTGCATCTAAGAAGGGATGCCTGGGCAGCTTGGAGGAGGACAGCGGCCATGGACACCAGTGGATCACCGCGCACACCGCCATGCCAGGAGCAGAAGTGCCCCATTGGGAGATTAGAGCAGCCTTCTCCTAGATGAGAAGTGAAGCTGAGGCATGTGAGCCCCATTTCAGTCTACCTCTCTTTAGGGTTCTCTTAATGTTCCATATGCACCGAGAGCTTGGAGAGAAACTGAGTCACAGGGTCTTCAGTAGGAAGGACAGCCTTGCAGGACAGTCCCTAGCATAGGCCTGGCTGGCGTTGAGCCAGTGGACAGGGAAAGTCACCGCAACAGCTGCAAAGAGGACGGGTCAATACCTTCATCCTGAAGAAAGCGATGC
The DNA here is from genome assembly GCA_004027165.1 of Ctenomys sociabilis. Lineage (NCBI taxonomy): Eukaryota > Metazoa > Chordata > Mammalia > Rodentia > Ctenomyidae > Ctenomys > Ctenomys sociabilis. Next base: position 4,991 of record PVKA01048384.1, read on the forward strand.
TCGTGAGCAGGTCCACTGTGGACTTCAGGTCCTGCAGCCTCTCGCTGTTGCTGGCAGGAAAGTTTTCCTGGTCAACAGAAAATGGAAAATGCGTAAAATTTCCTGTGGGAAGCAAAGTGAAACTATCTAGTAATGAAGCAAAGAGTTGAGTAAGCACATAGAATTTTAAAAATATCCCTAAGGTATTCCTCAAATGTTTTATGTAGAAAATAAAAGATGTGGAAATACGTGTGCTCCTCTGTCTTAGAAAGCCACTTGGTCCCGCCTAGAATCTGACAGAAAGACACAAAATAATACTGCAGGGATCCTGTGGTGACTCTTGCCCACAAACAGGCCCACAAACAGCTTCTCCAGAAGAGAAGGGAAGGCAACGAGCATTTGAAAATCCTTCACGATTTTCCACAGACAGACGCTTTTACTTTCAGAAGTCCTTTGGGCATTATTCATGCCATATATTTACTTTCAATTGCAAAGAAACTTGAAAGAAAAACATAAGGTTGTGCTGCACAGTCTCTTCCGAAGTGCTCTAAATTTCAACAGAAAATTTCTTTTAGAGATTTGTGGAGAAGTGCCATTTAACAACACAGATGTTCATAATTTTGCGGAAGGGGAAAGCATAATTAAGGAATGTTTGAATGAAGCAGCAGTCTCAACACTGCAGAATTTCTCCTATTAATTTTCTCAGAGACTCGCTTTGTAGAGAGCCATCGGGAGGAACGCCAGTGGCCTCCAGATGTTCCCAGGGCACGGACGGCGCTGGCGCCCTGCGCGGCGAGCCCTTCGCTCATGGCCGTCAGCCCCCACATATCCTTCCCGGTGCTGGACGTGGGGTCTCTGCCCAGGACAGTGGCCCCAGACTTACATGTGATTAGGCATGTCATGAGAGGCCAGCAATAAAACCAATGCAGGAGGGCAGCATGGCAGTGGACACGCAGGAGCACCCACTGGGGGAGGACCGCCCACGGGCACCTGCCGCTGCGACTGGAGCAGTTCTATTTACTTCATTTGTTTTTTGGTGGCACCAGGGCTTGCCAGGCAAGCGCTTATGCTACTGCGCTATCCTCCCAGCCCCATTGTTACTTCTTATGTGCTCATTGTTTTATTTTCTATTTTAAGGAGAATAAAATATTTAGAAAACATTAAAAATGATGTGGAATTTCAAACCAAGATGATAGGAAATCAGCAGTTGTCACATTGCATATTGTCATCTTCCAAGTTGTTCAGATTATCAGAGGAACAGTTAATGCTTAATTTTTTGGTCAGTTGAGCATTTTTATAATTAAATTTGTAGCTGATTTTTTTTGCAACTAAGCCACTTGGTAACTAAAGTAGTGTGTGTGTATGTTTGCACACACATTCTGCATACCTGAATATGCATTTATAGAGGTGTGTGTGTTTTAGCTGGTTGTGAAATAATAGAACTGTGGCCAATTATGCTGATACGGGAGGAGAGAATGATGGCTATTACATAATTATCGGGGTGCACCATGCACACATTGGGAGTGTTGTTGGGAATGTTGCAGTTTAAGTGGGGCAAGGACTGGACAGGGAAGGGAAGGGTCAGCTCAGTTGCTGTGTGGCAGGACCCAACACTGCACACTAACAGTGCCTGGACACAGAGGTGAGGAGACATCAGGTGGAGCACACGCACTGGTTACCTGCAGGGAAATGCCATAGTACGTACCCGGTACTTCGACAGGTCAATCCTTAGAGAGTTGTGCAACTGGTCCAGCAGCTTTATGAACTTTTCCCTCTGTGCCAAGAAAACACAAAACAGGAGTACAGGATTAAATGGCTACTCTAAATTGAATCTCAAATTATGCATGAATCATTGTTCTCACTTTAGAGAAAGAAAGGATTGAAGACGTCAGCAACTTGACCAAGATCATGGGGCTACTCTTGTGCTCTGCACCAAATCCAGCTCTCCCCAATAAGCCACTCTGTGAAGGAGGAGAGACCCAGAGAACTGTGGCCTGAGGGAGAGCCCTGATGCCTGACGGACCGGGGCTCACTGTGTGGCTCCAGCTGCTCTGCCTCAGAAGGGTGCAGTGCCAGCGTGCCCCTCACCGTGCTCAGGCACCTGGGCCTTACCCACCCAGGATGCACGCCTCAGGTCTAGAGACTTCCCACCTGCGGAGTGGGAGCAGCTGCTGCTTTGTACACAGTACAATTCAACGAAACATTTCCTTTTGGAAGTAGATACGAAGTTCATAATCTAAAAGGAATGAGTGCTTTAAGAAGCAGCGCACATCATAGTGCTAAAGGAGTCCAAAAGTCAAGCACCCAGGCAGCAGCTTTGCCTCTAGATGCCAGGACCATGACAAGGTTCTGTGGTCCTCTGGATATGTGTGTGGGTGGCAGTTAGGGCAGGGTATTTTGCTGATAGGTAAACCTAACACACCTGAAGTTGGAGTTGTGCTAATTAAATATATGCAAGGGAGAGAAAACCAAACAACAAACTCGGGCATATATTCCATTTTCTGAGATTTAGTTTCCCTATCAAAAAAACCCCTAAAGAGCCGGGCGTGGTGGTACAGGCCTGTAATCCCAGCACTCGGGAGGCTGAGGCAGGAGGATTGTTGTGAGTTCGAGACCAGCCTGAGCTACAAAGTGAGCTTAAGGCCAGCCTGAACTGCATAGTGAGACCCTTTCTCAAAAAGAGAAAAAACAAAACAAAACAAAACAAAAAAAAAAACCCCAAAAAATCTCCCTTAAAACAGGAATAACTAAGACCTTTAATCTTGACTTGTCAACTTCCATGGCTTAATAAATGCCTAGCAAATTACCAGCACACAGCCTGGTTGTTTCCACCTGGATGTGTCCCGGGCCCCTCCTTGCTGGTACCCTTCCCCTGCTCTGCTTTCTGGAGGCCAGGGGGTGAGCAGCCCTGTTGGACCACGCACTTCTGCCATGGTGTTCCTGTCTTGGAGCAGCCCCCATGGACTGCACCCACCAAACTGTGAGCTACAAAAAAACCTCTACTTTAAATTGTTGGTGTTGGGTATTTTTGTCCCAGTGATGGGAAATTAGCTAATACAGGCATACAATGAATTGAAAGAAAAATACTCTCTGTCTGCATTAATATTCTAGAAACACCAAATTACATTTTGGAAGATACTGACAAAATTTAATAGCTCCCCAGCATTTTCACATAAGAGATGGATTTATGGCTTATATAACCATTTTCCCTTGAATTTACTGATCTTAATAGAGTGAGCTAGATATTATTGACAGGAGCTAAAGAGCTGTTCCTACTGGGCAGCAGGCTCTGCTCCCCCAGGCTTGGCTGCAGCATCTGTATTAGGGAAAGCTTTGGACCTTTTCTCCACCTGCCCTCTGGGAATCTCCCCTTTTCTCGTCTTCAACTCAGCTAGGAAGGTAGACCCTAGTCCAGGCCTGTGAAGAGAGACCATCGGAGAGAAAGCAAAGCTCTGCTGCTGCCCTGCCCTGCCCCACAATGGGGCCTGAATCCTGCTCCCTCAGCTCTGTGAAAGAGCCTGAGGTGCCCAAGCATGTGCATGCGTTCACGGAGTGCTGCCTCCTGTGGGACATGCGCATCACAGCTGGGCCCTGCCAGATCTTCAGGGCCCAGCTGGGGAATTTTCATTCAAGGAGAATAGGGTGTTAGAGGGAGCTACTGGGCTTGGCAAAGATTCCAGACAACACGGATGGTGTGAAATTGAGTGTACTGCTCCTGGAACTTTCAGAGATTCTTCGGAACCTCAGGGAGGGCTGAGCTGTAATCTTACTTCCCACCACTCTCTCTAACTAGTGGGCTTGCCTGTGCAGACAGGGGCTGGAGTCCACACAGCAGGAGTGACAGAGAACAGTGACTGGAATGTTGCTGGGACCTGCTGCGGCCCCTGATAGTCGCTGAGGGGTCTGTTAGTAAGGGGAGATCAGCCGTGGCAATGCCAAGTCTCATTTGTTGAAACTTGAGTTTTAATTAGCTGATGAGAATGCTGAGCTGGGTCGACACCCCGCGCAGCAGGGCTGGCGGGTGGCCTCCTTGACTTCACCAGCCGTGTCGGCTAGGCCCTGACATCCAACGCCACGGACAGCTGCTGTCCACAGCGTGCAAACACCAGCTTTTCATAGCAGCTTTATTTACAGACACCGAAATTCACACTGTAATTTTCCTGTATCACAAAATGATAATCTTTTACTTTTTCAGCATTTACAAGTGTAAAGAGCATTCTCTGATGGGCCACACGAAGCCAGCTGGTGAGCGGGACTGAGCCACGGGCCCAGGGCAGGTTGGGCGAGGCAGGCGCCACCCGAGTGCAGGCTCAGAAGCCTGGCTGGCACCCAAGGCACAGTCTCTGTGCACCTTGCTGCTCCCGCCGGCCTTCCCCGCCATGTTGCTGTTAACTCAGCATGGAGGCTGTAGCCTGCTGGGCTTTGGGAAATGGAACCCTCTACCCTTCTCAGCCTCTGCTTGTGTCTCTCTTCTGAACACCTCTTGCCAGCCACATAGCCCCAGGCAGCTTTCTGAAGGGGAGGCCCATCCCCTCCTAACTTTCATCAGTGCCAGTTGGCGCAGCTCAAAGAATGCAGGAAATCTCAGACTCCATGTGCAGGTGGGGACTCTTCCTGTGGCCTGCTGTCACCTCATGGCCACCTTGCCCAGCTGGTAGGACCCTCCAGTCTGTTCTGCAAGGGCACTGAGTTCACACTGAGCTCTGGCTTCTTTACTGCAGGTCCATAGGCAGAGCTGGCCCTGCTGCTTAGTATGGTTAGTTTAGGTCTTATGAAAGAAACACTATCCATGTCTTTGCAGACCAAGCCAGCTGTAAGATGCACATGGGAGTGTCAGACTGCAGAGGAAGACCTAACAAAGGCAGGGATTGAGACTGTTGGGCTTAGATGGGACCCCTTCCACTGCTTTCCAGGCAAATGTTCCACATCTTTGTCCTCAGAAGCAGAGGCCCAGGAAGGCCCAGGCAGAAGAGGCCCCATGGAGATGGGTCAGACAATGAGAGGAGGCTCTGGCTGCACTCTGGGCCCTGGAGAGAGCACGGTCTCCATGCACCCTGCTGCTCCTGCTGGCAGGCCCTGCCTGCCCAGGAGGCTAGCTGTCTTCCTGTACTTCCTTGACATCATCTCATGTGCACTGCAGGTGCTTGCCATGAACATGATTTTATACCAACTTTTCCCTTGAGAACTCCCTATCCCTTCTTAAACGTTACCTTCTCAGCCACGCAAGGCACAGCAGGCAGGCCGCATCTCCTGTCCCCTCACTGACAACAGTAGGGAGTCAGGCTCTCCCCAGTGTGTACCTGGGGGGCCTCTCCAACCTGGGTCCCTGCTTTCCCTCGAATGGCTCCCACCCTCCTTCCTGGCAGCTCCTCTGTGCTCCTCCCTGCAGCCCCCATGGACTGACCCCTGTTGCCTGCCTGCACACTGGGAGTGGGGTTGTGTCCTGCCCAGACCTGCAGCCCAGCCAAGCTAGAGACTTGAGCTCCCCTCACAGTGCTGTGGGCCTGGAAAGGTGGTGCCTGGACAAGCCAGCCCCTGGCTCCCTGCCTTCCCTCTCTCATCTTTACCCTTGATGTCTCCCTGGGATACTTGCAGCAGGGTGCATGGAGACCGTGCTCTCTCCAGGGCCCAGAGTACAGCCAGAGCCTCCTCTCATTGTCTGACCCATCTCCATGGGGCCTCTTCTGCCTGGGCCTTCCTGGGCCTCTGCTTCTGAGGACAAAGATGTGGAGCCTCCCTCAGTCCTGCCTGCGCTACTGTAACATCCACTCTCAGGTGGAGTCCCTTTCAGCTTGCAGTGTCAGGCGTGGTTTCCATTACTCCAGACACCTCTCCCTCTCCTAACAGCTGCCTCTCAGCAACACAACGGTGTAGACTTCGTCTGCCGTCCCATCCTCCTGTCTTAGCCTCCTGAGTGCTGGAATGACAGGTGTGGCCACCACACCCAGGTTACTAATAATTTATTTGGTACTTGCACCTTAAGAAATTTGCCGAGGAAATTTCCTAAGCTCATCTGCCAAATTAAAATATTGCTCCTGCCTCCTGCATTGCTCCTCACAGCCCTGGAGCCAGTGTTTGCCCATAAGATTCCTTGATCTTGCTTGCAAACAGAATTTTACTATGGCATACAGCTAGACTGTCCCTAAAGCACATGCCTTTGATGTCCAGCATGTATCAGTTTATGTTGTACAAATTCTCCATTCATCTACTTTGGAGGGCAGTAGTTAAAAAAGTGGCTCCTGTGGCTGGCGATGGAGCCTGTGGTCCTCAGGGGAGTATGGAGCCACGCACACCCCGGCTTTCACAAGACATCTGCATCCCACTCCCAGAGCCAGCTTCTCCTGTGAGTGCCATCCCGCAGGAGCCCTGGCAGGCTCAGGGCCCATTTCTGCCCCGTGTGCACCCTAGCATCTGTCCTTGCACGGCTGCATGTGACCCTGTCCATGGTGGCTGCCTGCAAGCCACAACTTCTGGCCTGGCCACGGGCACCCTCAGCAGCTCTGGGATCCTTCCTCCTGCTCCTCAAGCTTGCCCCACAGCCCGCCCTCCTTGGGTTGGCTTCCTGTGCTTCCAGGTAGCCCCTGGAAGGTGGGGAGGAGGCACATCCCAAGCTGGGCTGCAGGGTCAAAGGCTGCCTCCACTCCCCAGGGCTGGAGAGCTCTCCTCACACATGAGAACAGAGCTCACCCTGCGGAGTCCTCCATGACCTTTGTGACACCCCCCACACGCCCTTCCTCTCTCCCTAGCAAACTCCCAGCCCTCCCTTGCCACTCCCGACCCTTTCCTAGCAGCCTGTTCAAATTTGTCTCACTTAATAATGAAAAATTCCTTCTCAGTGAAACCAAATTCTCTTTTCATGGCAAACACTGCTTCTGCTCAGCCTTGCTTTCTCTTTTCTGGCTCAAGCCCCGTAGAGAATGCTCTATTTTCAGCCCACTTTCACTTTTTTCAGTTTATAATAACATCAGTACTTTTTTTTGATTTTTTGAGACAAGGTCTTGCTATGTAGCTCGGGCTGGCCCCGAATCTGCAGTGATCCTCTTGCCTTAGCCCTTCAAGCACTTGATTGCAGGGGTACACCGTCACTGTTGGCTAGTGCAAATTTAATATTGAAAATTTAGTTAGAGTCAAATGCAAAACTGTATGAGCCAAATATCAGCTTTAAATCTTAATTCTAGCAGTGGCTCTACCATACTGTATTTTACCATGTTTCCTGACAGTATTTATTCCTAAACCTGTGTGCGTATGTGTGTGTGTGTGTGTGTGTGTGTGTAGGTTTATAGATGTGTGTTTGTATGTGTGTCCAAGCTGCAGTGATATCCTAGAATTATATTGCTTGCTTTTTCACTTATCGTTATGGTGTTACTCAGTTTTATGACCTCCCCTTTACAACCCTGGTGTTGGATAGTTCTATTCTATTTATTGAACAAAAGAACTGTAGTTTATTCACGTGTCCACTCCTGCCCCTCATGAAATCGGGGTTCTACTCGCTCCCCACTGGGACCCGCTCTTTCCCTATCCTGTTTGAGCTCTGTCCTGATGCCTGGCTGCGGCACCCTTTCTGGACACACTGCTCCTCACTCTGCTTGAGGCTCGCTGAGGACCCTCCCAGGTGAAGAAGCTGTCTTCACGGAGACACATGCTTTAGTCATGACACACTGGTCGGGCCCTCTGAGGAGGACACAGGACTGCGTAGCTGTCCTGGGTGCCAGGGGTGGTGTCAGCTCCTGCAGTTGGTAATGACCTGGGGCTCCAAGGTGTTGGTGACAGGTGTCATGCTCAGTGCAGGTAGCTGAGCAAAGGCATTATTGGCAATGGTGACAGGAGACAGTGTAGTCTTGCCTGCCAACTCGCCCACCCGGAAAGCCGCACTCAGGAGAGATGCTTCTTCAGCTTCACCTGGGAGAGGTGCTTCTTCAGCTGAGCCTGAGCTGTAAGGAATTAACCGACAGCCACGTTGCTCGAGGCCTGGAGGCTGCTGACACCAGCCTGGGTCTCTTCCTTCAGTCAGTGTAATGTGCAGAGCATGCTATCATGTTTTCCCCGGGGGTTTGTTGGTGATGCTAACTGTGCAGCCATGACCTCTTTCTCAGAGGTGAAAGGGCCTGGGACTTCCATGGCTGATGTATTCTCCACCACGTGCACGGCAGGATGTCAGAACCCAAGCCATTTCTTTCACTCGGCTGGCTAGGAGTGCTCTCCACTCCTGGTCAGGCCAGAGGGGCGCTGGCCCCAGGGCTCACTGGCTGTGGCCTGTGTTATGGTGACAAGGCAGGAGGGACTCCCTGTGGCCCCTCCACACCACTTCAGCACTTCCACCTTCACAAACCTACTTCCCGAGCTTTAGCCTCCTTTGATCTGCATCTTCAGTTTGACAAACTTCTAGAGTGAGAACTGTGATCTTCAGGGAACAGACAAAAAGCAGCTTAGATAACTGAACTGTGGGGAGTCACTATGTTACCATGGAGACGGGAGCCCCAAGGGCCCCATGGCTGCTCTTAGGAGGGCTTCTTCCAATCTGTCCCTGCACACTGATGGCTTCCTCCTTCATTCTTCCTGCTCAGCCCCACACTTGCTCGCTTGGGTGGCAGCAGCCCACACCAGCACACCTGTGCCTCCCTAGGTTTCACCCTTTCCCGGTGTGCTCAGCCATTCTGTTGTTCAACACACACTCGCTGTCACACCTGCACCGTGAGCCAATCTGGGGTACAGTGGGAAGAGTAGCCATGGCACCCTGGAAGTCATGTTGCTACAGTGAGTCTTATTTTCCTCCATGAAATGAGAGAGGGCAAGAGGGATGGGGAGAGGGAGGGAGAAGAAGAGAAGGAGAGAGGGAGAGGGGGG
>PVKA01048385.1:0-13809 GCA_004027165.1 Ctenomys sociabilis
TTTTTTTTTTTTTTTTTTTTTTTTTTTTTTTACAAATTGCAAGCATTTTATTCCTGGAGAGTTAAATATAATAGTGAAAAGACACGTTGGCAGAAATTTCTATCAAAGAACAAGCATAAAATATGTGGAAAGGAATAGGAGGATAATTCCTTCACGTGTTGATTAAGATAGATATATATTTTTTACAAAAAATACATTGTATTTTTTATTTTTGTTTTATTGAAGTACAAATATCAATGAGACAGTTTTCAGGTACCTTGACAAGATGGACTTGATAAATTAATACATTGCAAGCTGTTTTGATAATGTTTTCATATCATAGAAGGTACTTCTATGATACTTACAGACATTATTATACCATATGTCTCTCACCAGTAAATAGAGTGTAGCTGTTTGCATATCTTATTTTTTATACCTGAATTATATCAAAGATTCAATAATTAATACTTTCTACCTTGTTATTTTCCTAGTGTTTGTCCATGGTACTAGAAGCTGACATAATATCCTGTCCAATCACCATTAGTGCAAATCTTGCCTCTCATTGAATTACGTAGAAGCACAGCCTTAATCAATCCACTATGTGCTCTGATTTTCTTAGTTGGTAGGTATTTTTATTACTCCCTACATTTCATTGAATGCTTTTGGATTGTTCAAAATATGTACGTCTTTTTAGATTAGTTTTGGTAATTACTATGAATCTGGAAATGTTACCACTTCTTGAAGTTTTATAATGTATATAGTAGTTAATATCTTCTGAATTTTGATAGGGTTAAATGGGATTTTTCATTATCTTATTTGTTTTTTTTTGTTTGTTTGTTTGTTTGTTTGTTTTTTTTTGGTGGCACCAGGGATTGAACTCATCACATGACACTTGCCAAGGAAGCTCTTATTCCACTGAGCCATTTTCCCGGCCTTTTATTTTTAATTAAATTAATGTTTCTCTTTTTTCCCTTTTTTGGTTACTTTGACAAAAGATTCATTTTGCATATTCTTCCAACAAATTCCCTCCTTAGTTCATTGTTTCTTTCATTGGATTTTTGGTCTCAGCTTAATCCTCTCTGATAATTCCTATTTCCCAACCCAAATTCAGATTGGGTTTGTATTGTTGTGTTTTAGTAGCTTGAAGTTTAACACTAGGATATTTGTCTCAGATAGCTCACCTTGTTCAATGTGAGAATTGCTTTTAATATGCTATCCAGTTATGAGTGCTTACATTAGTTACCATATATTGCTATGTGTTTGATTAACATTGTTGTTTGGTTCCAGATATTGTTTAATTTCTTCCTTGACATCCTATTCAATACTAGGTACTAAGTAGTGTTTCTTTTAAGTTCCCAGATGTTTGTGGGTTTTCCATTATGTCTTTTATGATTGATTTATATTTTCAATGCTCAGTGATCTGACCACTACTCCTCTGTAACTAGAAGACTTGGCAGAGTGGCATAAATAGACAAGCATCTTGTCCTACATTGCATGTGACAATTAAATCTTATTCAGGTCTTGTCCAAATCATTTTGCAGCCATAATCATGGAACAAGTCAATATCATGAAATTAGACATGGTAGTATATTGATATTTTTCACCAAAAGATGGAATAGGGATTATTTTCAAGTGATGTCTTATTTTTAAGTACAGATTCTAAATTTATCTATATACAGAAATGTACATTTATTCAAATGCAGCCATGTTATCTTCAAGAGTGTCATGATAGGTATACAAATCCTGAATTCTTGCCTGAGTTTCTTATGATATTTCCTCTAGAACCATTAGTCCATGTCTTTCATGTACAGTGGTAGAACTCTCCTTAAATTTCATTTCTGGTTTATGTAGCTGCATTGAAAGCACAGTTATCAGTTATTTTATCACATGCACTTTTCATCTAACTCAAGACTTCTTGCAGGTTGGGTTTCACAAAGTTTCCATGAAATCAATTGTCATCTAAAGACTTATGAGGCAGAAATGGCAATAAAAATGATGACAGTAAAGAATGATCCATAAAACCATGTCAAATATTTCAATCACCATAATTCAGAATATATTTCTTTTAGTCTCACCTTGTATAATGGACAACTCTGGAACTGTCACATGAAATCTGAACTCCATCAAACACTCCCAGTAATTCCATCAGGCAGGTAAAATGCTTTAGGTTCAGACCACATTGAGTGCCAGTTATTGGAGACTTTTCCATGGTGGCAGTTATGAGAGATCCCTGCAGTAAATCTCAAAGTTATGCCCAGACTTTGGAGTATGGCAGAAAGAAAAAACAAGAGACAAAATAGTTGTAACAAGTATCCAGAATAACTATTTAAGCTGTTCCCAGGTTGAAAAGGCCATGAAGCAACAAGAACTTGGATTTTTATTGATTGTATCAGTGTTAAGAACAATGAGTGCAGGCCTAAGTGTGTTTCCACGAAAACCAATAGTACTATTGAGGGTTAGTAAGAAGAACAAAGTACACTTTTAAGGACAAGAAAAAAACAGAATGACAGTAAGAAAACTGTAGTTCCTCCAGGTACCTTATCGTCTTCAGCAGGTCTTATTTTACAATGCCAGCATCACATTAGTCACTAGCTGTAGGTCTTCCAGCTGTGACCAGTAAAAAAATAGAGTTTCTGCATTAAAATCTGGCTTATATGGCTTTGCAAGGATGAACTTGGCATTCCCTAGACTCAATTTGTAACTTATAATTCCAATCACGACACCAATAAATTAATTTCAGACAATAAAATAATATAATGTAAAGGAAAAACAATATTAGCTAAGACATAATTCTTTTGAATTTCTATGTCTTACATTCTGTACTCCACAGCAGAAATAGTGGAGGAAAAGAGGACAAAAATGAACCAATGGATATAACATGTATTCTTCTTCTACATGCTAGACACTGGAAATAAAATAAAAGAAGTTGGTATATAATGGACAAAATTCCATAATAAAGACAAATGTTTTCAAAAAACTGGCAATACTTAGTATAATCACCTCAGCCATCCTTTATATACTTGCATGATTTTCACCCTTCCTTTTTTCTCATCTTTTTTCATTTCTCACCTTATTTTGAAAAGAGCTGTTAATGTGTAGAATTTTCACCCTGACTAAGATATCTTTGAAATAAGCAACTGAGGACAGCAATTTGTAATGCAAACAACATGCTTGAATACCTGTCATGTTGGTCTTCTAAATGTGTACTCTTTTTAATGTCATAACATTTACTACTATGTTCTCTTTAAAATAAATTTTTAGAAATGGTAATATGAAAGAGAGACAAAAATAAAAATTTAAGTCTTCTTTAAAAAAAGTAGTAATATTCAGTCATATATATAATCTTACATAACTGTATCTCTTAATCTGAGCTACAGATTTGGTGATAAACATAGATAATATATCAACCATTGTGAATCAGCTATTACATTTTTGTGTGTGGTTTTCAAAACCCGTAACATATGTAGTGTGGTACGTTACCCTATTTTTGTCTTTGTTTCCAATTTTTGTTCTTTCTTTTCTTTTTATTCTTCAAAATTAAATGAAATTATAATTCAAAACTAAAAAGAAAAGAAAGAAAAACTTTGTGTTGTAGATGAAAAGCATTATGCAAATGGCAAAACATCATCTAATGTGCATCAAAGAATTTAAATTACATGTAAAATTACAATTACCATATTCTCATTAAATAGTAAGAGGAAAATAAAAAAGATAAAGGTTAATTTTATAATGCATTTTATGTGTTCTGAAGTTTGAATGACAGATTATAAAATTAGGAAATTGATATTAAAATATGAGTTATGTCACCAAATTTTTGTAGAACATAAAGGAAAAAAAAATATTTTACCAGTGTTTGAAGACACTAGTACAATAGCAATCACCTGCTTTGTCATTACAAAACAGAAGTTAGAGCAATAAAGCAGTTAAAATGCATGCTTTACTGATAATCTGACTTGAAATGCCCATCTTTCACTTTCTTTTCAATGAGTTTTGCTTTAAAACTTTTAGGAAGAGACAATTTTTTAAATCAGGTATTAAATTGGTAAAATATTAAGAAAATTCTTTCTCAAAGTGTAATAAAACAATATTTAAAGCGGAAATTATTGTCATATATAATGTAAGATCCTTTTAAAGAAAAAGACCAAGAATCTTCATCAGGTTTTTCAAAATGACAGTTAATGAGTAGAATTCTCACCCTGACTAACTATGCTGATATCTGTGAATGGAGCAGCTACACTGAGGATAGCAATGTGTAATACTAAAACCATGCTTGAAAACCTGTCATTTTGATTTTCTAAGTGCATAATGCTTCTAAAGTCATATCAATTATTGCTATACTATCTACAACGTAAGTGATTATAAAGAAGGTAATAAAAATAACAAAAAACAAGAAAAAATGCCATAAGATTATCCTGGTACAAAGATGTATACAATTTGATATCTAAATTTCTGTGTAAAAATGTATAATTTTAATTGTTATTTATTTATTTATTATATTCTGTAGGGATTTAAAGTTTAGAATATCCATGGTTATTAAAAAATTCCACTTCTGTGTTCTGTGTAAGGAGTTTTATATTCAAAGAGATAGTGATATTAAGATCAAATTGCCTCTGTTACAGGGCAATAATGTCATTAAGCTTCTCTTCTGGATGTTCAACAACCAAAGGTAGCAGAACTAAAATTAGAGAAAAAGACGGGCTACAAAGATCGACAGTATTGTGGCTCCAGCCCATCAAGGCCTATGAGGAGTCAGGAAATAATAGAACATGTGCTGTGATGTTTTGTAACTCAGTGGTGTCCACAATTTTCTGTTCAAGGAGATTAAGGGGACACAGAGGAAAGTGATAAATGATGTATAGTGTGCCTCAGGACAGTCACCTAGGAAGAAAATATTCTCTCAGGCTTTCACAGAAAGCAAATTGGTCAAGCAATGGCTATGACACATCCAGATGGCTGAGACTGACAAAAGATCTACAAGGTGCTATACATGGTCTCAGGGTGAAGCCTGAGGGGATTTGACTGACCTTTTCAAATACAAAACTTACATTTTTAGTTATATAGGTGTTGCTTTAACTCAGTCTTACCCATCCAGCAGAAAAGTATAACCACAAGTTATAAAACGTAATGCCATATTTGTATGCTGAATTGTAAAAGGCTCAAGTCAACCACTTCAGACAATTTCCAGTTTTGGTGATAATACACTACTACTATGGACTATTGGACTATTTTGTTTTCTTTCAATGAATTCAAGTACCTACAATACTTGAACTTGGATCAAGCATGAAAAGGTCCTATAAGGACTTCTCCAGAAAGGTGTAGCCAAATAGCTCAGTGGATTAAAGCACTTGCAAGCAGGCACAGGGGCTGGGGGTTCAATCCCTAGGCCTACCATGCTTGCCCTGACCTCTGGGCATGCTTATTCAACAGTGGAGATGGAGTGTGGTGGTGTACGCCTATTATACAAGCTCCTGGGAGACTATAAACAGAATTACTATGAGTCCAGTCTAGTAGTGACATCCTTCCCTCAACTAGAAAAATAGTGACTTCTCCAAACACACCTTCTCTAACAACAGTGAAACACCCCCATCTCTGACAAAACAAGAAAAGTGGGGAATATAAATAAAGGATCATTTGTAGTTATATATATATATATATATATATATATATATATATATATATATATATGTATGTATGTATGTATTTCTGCAACTTGTCCTCTGAATAACTACTTTGCAGACAAAAATATGCACATTATTATTCTTATCATTGTATCTTACCTACTAACCTGATATGAAACTGTTTCATTGATACTTTTTTCTCATTAAAATGAATAAAAAATTACAATGCCAGCCGAACCCCTGGGTGCACTGAGATGGTGATTGAGACTGGGAGTAGTGGCACATGCTTGTAATCTAAGGCCTTGAGAGGCTGTAAACAGTAGAATCGCTGGGAGTTTGACCTACATAGTGAGACTCTGAACACCCTGTATACCATTCCCTAAAATACAGAAAAAAATTATAAATAAAGAAAAAGAGTAACAAAAAAGTTACAAGAAATTCAAAAGAGGAAAAAATTATACTTTCTAAATAGTAGGATCACCAAATTATACCAGGAAATAATTAAGCTTAATCTGTGCTTCTCATAGTCAAGTTCTTTAGGTATCGAAAATGTGAACAAGATTATAAAATTTTAAAGACATTTCATGGCAGGACAGCATAGAATATACATGGGTTTAAGAAAAAGGACAACTTTTCTCCCATGTACACTCGGTGACCTAAGTGTTGACCTTTCTTTGACCTGTGTGTATCTTGATTCTGCAGGCAGACACAGTTTCATTATGTTTTGAGCATTATTCAGAGAGAACCTCAGGTTATTTGAGGATAAGACGTGAACAAGTCATAGAATACATGTGCAGAACTCCTGGGTAATACAACCTTGAGAGACCTAACAGCAATGCAGGGGAAATATAAAAGCCATGGGTTAGAGGAATGCTTTTGCTTCTTTACTTTCAGTCCCTTCCCTTTGCTTCCTGCTTTGTGTTGGTACCTTCCCATTTCCTACAAGAACAATTCTGGGACAGAGTGATGGTTCAGTGGAAAAAGCACTTCCCTGGCAAGTGCATGGATCTGAGTTCAATCCCTGGTTCTGCCAAAAAACAAAAGAACAATTTCTCTTTTGTTTCATTATATATATATATATGTATATATATATATATATATATATATATATATATATATATATATATATATTAGAATAGATATGCAGCTACCTCCTATTAGTTCATTGAGAAGAAAGTTTTGTATTAACATTGTTTAGACAAGATAGCATGTCTGCATGTTCCCTTGTAGTTGAAACAGTTTCAAGTCAGGAAGTCAGGTTAGTAGGCCAGATACAACAATTCATACATTTCATATATTTCTCTGCATAGTAGTTATTCAGAGGACAAAAAGCGGACATGACTACAAGGAGAGGGCAAGGAGAAAAGCTGGGAAACATGACAGGGGCAAAGCCATATATTTATTCATACAAGATGGGTAAGGCAATGATCCTGAGAAACATCACCAGCTTTTTGAAATTAGCAGTTAATTGATAGGATTCCCACCCTGACTAACTATATATGCTGATACCTGTGAACCAAGAAACTGCATTGAAGATAACAATGTGTAATAGAAAGAGCAGGCTTGGAATGCTTGTCATTCTGGCCTTCTAAATGTGTACTGCTTTTCATGACATACAAATTATTGCCATAGTGTCTGTCAAGTAAATGTTGGTGTTAAAAAAAAGAAAATGGTAATAAATGAAAAAAAGACACAAGAAAAAAATGTCACAGGACTGACCTGGAACAATGCTCTATATGGATAGATTTCTAAATTTCTGTGTGAAATATGTAATTGTTTATTCATATTTCTTAAATATTTTTTTATTTTTTAATTTTTTTCTCTATATTCTACAGGAACTTAAAATTTAGCATATCAATACTTGATGGAAAATACCTGTTCCATGTTACGCCTAAGATGTTTGTTATTCAGAGAGATAGTAAGGATAAACTCAATTGCATACATTGTAAGGTAATAATAATCTTCTCTTCTGGAGGGTTAACAACCTATGTTTAGAGACAAAAAATTGAGTAATAGAAGGGCTGCAAAGACAACCAACATTTTGGCCCAAGCTTTTCAATGTCAGTGAAAACTCAATACATAAGAGAACCTAGACTGTAACATCATGTAACTCAGGTGGGTCCCAAATTTTCTGATGAAGAAGATTATGGGGTGACAGAGCAACGTGATAAATGACATAGAGTATGCCTATGGAAAGAAAACATTTTCTCAGGCTTTCACAAAGCAAATTGAGGGCTGTGGAGGCGGCTCAGTGAAATAAGCACTTCCCTGGCAAGCACAAGGGCCTGAGTTCAATCCCTGGTTCCACCAAAGGAAAAAAAATATAAACAAAGCAAATTGATCAAGCAATAGCCATGACTCATCCACATGGCTGACACTGACAAAGGTTCTGAAAACTGCAGTACAGGGTTACAGGATAAATTCTGAGGGGACTTCACTGACATTAACAGATAAAAATGTTACATTTCTTGTTATATAGGTCTTGCTTTATCTTGGTATTAACCATCCAGTAGAAAAGTATAAAAAAGAGGTATAAATAATGAAGCCATATTAATATTCTGAGCTGTGAAAGGCTCAAGTCAAGAACTTCTGACATTGCCAGTTCTATGAATAACCCACTACTATTATGGACTACTGGACTAATTTGGATTATTTTGCTAAATTCACTCACCTACAGCCTTTAAATGGCAATGGAATACCCATCTCTCACAAAACTGAACAAAAAAGGCATACAAAGGAATGATCATTTTGTATCTCTTTATACAAAATAGTTAGGATAGGTATAAAGCTACTTTTTCTTAATTCAATTAGACGAAAGATTTGTACTAACAGTATTTGAACAGGATATCATTTCTGCAGCTTGTTCTAGGAATAACCACTAAGAAGATAACAATATACATTGTTTCAATGATTGAAACTGTCCTATTAATCAGTTTTGGAAATGTCTCATTGCTATTTATTTCTCAATAAAGTTAATAAAAAGTCTATTGTACCTTTGAGATTTTATTTACTCTCACAGATTGTTATGACAGTTATACAATATGATGTTTGTCCATGTGGGTCTGATTTATTTCACTTACAAGTTTGGACTGGAGTTGTATCCATTTAACTATGTAAACTTAGTTTGTCTTCTTTTAAAGCTGAGTAATGTTCCATTTTGTAAAACTACATCTTTTTCCATTCCTGAGTTGATGGGTATCTGTGTTCTTTCTAAGATTTTGCTATGATAAATTGTACTGTAATAAACTTGAGTGTACATATATCTGTGTGGTAGGATGTCTTGAATTTGTTTAGAAAAATGCCTAGTATAGGAATAGTCATCCATACCTTGGTTTTTGAAGATTCTACTCTGGTTTCCATTCTGGTTGTATAAGTCTACACTCCTACAAGGAGTGTAGGATTTCTTTTTCTCCAGGGACTCTGCAGTTATTGGTTGGTTTCTTCATGATTGGCTTTCTTTCTGGGCTAAGGTGAAACATCAGTATTATTTTAATTTGTACTTCTCTAAAGACCAATGATGGTGAACATTTTGTCATATATTTGCCATTTGTATTTCTTGATCTGAAAAGTGTATATTCATCCCAGATGCCTATTTTGATTGGCTCTTTGAATGTCAGGAGCCTGATTTTTTAAAATCATCTATATCTATCTATCTATCTATCTATCTATCTATCTATCTATCTATCTATCTATCTATCATCTATCTGTCTACCTATTTGGTACAGGGTCTCACTATAAATCTCAGAGCCATATTCTCCCTCCTATTTCAGCTTCCACAGCACTGTGATTACAGGCATGCTTCCCCCCACAACACCTGGTTACAGTGGAAGACCTGACACAGAATGTTGTGCTAGATATTAAACTGAGGACTTTGTGCTTGTTAGCCAGGCACTTAGAATACTGAGCTATCTCCTGAGGCCATGAATGATTTCTTAAATTCTTCATATGTACTAATGAGAAGGCCTTTTGCATAGTGCCAGTTGCCAATATGTTTTTTCCAATTCATGGGTATTCTTTTTATTCTGTTGGTGATTTCTTTTGACATGTAGCAACTTTTCATAAAGCTGTTTTAGTTGTTGATTCTTTGAAGTAGTTCTGCTACAGTTTGGTTTCGTCCCTGAACTTTCTATCTACCAATATGTAGCAAAGATTTCTTTCTACTTTTTCCTCCTGTAGATTTAGTGTTTCTGTTTTAATATTTAAGTTGTTGATCCAGTTTTATTGTAGTAGAGTATGGCGATAGACATGGGTGTAATTTTAGCCTTCAGCATGTGTAAATCCAGTTTTTTTGGCACATTTTATTTTTTTTAATTTATATGTTTTGGTGGAACCGAGGATTGACCTCAGGTCTTTGAACTTGCCAGAAAAGTGCTGATTCCACTGAACCATCTCCCTGGCCCTTCAAGCATATTTTGTTGAGGTGACTATGTTTGTTCCAGTAAGTATTTTTAACAAAGATGAACATTCTTATATTTAAAGCCTTGTAGAATACCAACAGGTAACTGTTATGTATTTTTCATGGAAATTTGCAAATCTGAACTGTACATAATATTTCAGCACGACAATCATGATGACCTTTTGTGACATACTTAAGTTCTCATTTTGATATAACATAACTCATTTAACCAAGCATGTCTAATACAAACGAAGAATTTACCTAGTTAGTTGTCTTTTAATAGAATGAATTCCATATATTTTTTTTGCTAAAGGCATAGGTCTGACTGTGACAGAAATTTCTTATCACAATATACAATCCTTGGTTTACATCTCAGAAGGTCTATACATCTTGAGTCATCAATATATTTAGTACTCCATGAGATTAATACTCCATGAGAATTGGCACATATATATGAAAACCTTTGTTTCTTGATTCATTGTGTATCAAGAGCATCTTTTATGAGAAAATATTGTTACAATTTTTTCTGAATAATCTCTTTTGATCAATGAAAAAATTTTAGGCTTTCTTCCTCAACACTAAGGAAGTTATTAGGTGCTCCCTGTTATTAAACAAATGTTGTCCATCCATGTATTCATGAATTCGTGTCCTGTAAATCATCTTAAATTTTCAGATGACCTCTGAGTAAATCACTTTTGATTTCACTTAAACCAGCTAGTAAATCAGATGAAATCATGATTTTAAGTTTATAACCCAAATTGTGTTATGAAAAAATGATGAAAGAAAAAAATTTGAGCTCAAATACAAAAAGAGCATCTGTTCACAGAATGACATACAGTAAGCAGCACAAAAAACAACAAAAAAATCTTTACATAGTCAGTGTACTCACATATTTTGACCAAATTGAATTATAGTAAGTATTAAAATTTCAGAAATTGATAATTATAAATACACTAGTTAGATATTCTTGTTCATTAATAAGCAAGAATCTTCTACGATAAAAATTTGGAATACAACATTATATATATAATGAATTCGTATACTTTGTATTGTATTCTGTCTTAATACTGATAATTTTCAGCTCAGTAGTCTCTATATACTCTATCAACTATTTAGACTTTACATTTTTATTTTCTCAGTTTCTTCAACAGTCACCAGGTTGGATCAAATATAATCATTTTTAAATTCACTGTACCTAGCTTCATGATGCAGTCATAATATGCTTTAGAAAAACACAAATATATCCTTGATCTCAAGTTATCTTTTCTTCCTTTTCTGGATTATTTTGTCTTTCTGCTGCTGTACTCCCACATTTTGTAAAAATTTAAAAATCTAATAGTATATATTACCAAGTGAAGTCTATGAAGAAGTGTGAATGTTGTAGGGAAGGATTCCCACTTTTGTTTTTGTAGATGAATTTTTATCATACAGTGAGAAGCCTGTAAATTATATGCTAGAAGATAAAGCTATCACACAGCCTCCCCCGATCTAATATGACCCATCTATGAAAACAGAAGCAAATTGTACTAACTTCTCTGAAGGATAATGACATTTAATTATACCAGAAAATTAGTCCCAAATCTGGAAGAAGCCAATTAATATTACCAAAGAGTCTGAAAATCATTTATGGGGGATCTGACCAGTTTGTGGATAATTTGTCTTTGATGGACAATATGAATATTTATAATAGCTTTTCCCCTTTGCAGGCAACTACTAAGCCTACCATTATTTAAATTGGCTATCAAAATGAAGCAACTGTTTAAACCATACTGCTTTTGGATTGAACTCAAAAGTTTTATATATGCTAATAAAATATCAAAGCCTTTCTATACCAAATAAACTGAGGACTGTACAACAGTGAATCGACCATACTCTGAATGGTCGATTGATTCAAGAATACTTTGATTCAAGAGAACTTTAAGTACTCTCTTCTAAAAATGTTCCTATTTTCTAAATCTTGAGAAATATGACTTTAACCAAAGAAAAACTTTATCTTGTGGATGGAAACAGCCTTTTAAATTAATCACCTTTAACAGCTCTGTTCTCTGTGAGGATTTATTGCCTGTGCAGCAGTAATTCCCTGGGAGACTATTACATGCTTAATGGCCCATTGCATCCCTATGGGTCATCAATCCTGTATTTTATTACTAAGATGTTGTAGCTGCCACGTCAGAAAACCATCTGCATTTGATTCTAAAAGCCCTTTAAATATTTTCGCTTTAACTTACTTCATTTTAGCAAAATATATCTCTTTTATTTGCAGTTCTAAAATTTTTGTGAAAAAAAAAAGACTGAATGAATGACACAAAAATCTGGGGTAAGTTTAGCAACTTTTTAAATTATCTTTGGCTGTAGCCTCTGCTCGATCCCTTTAATGCTGGGGAAACAGCTAGTAGTGCCTTCATTACCCTGTCTTGGTACACAGAATGGGTTTCCTTATCCATATTTCCTCTCCCTACATTACATGAGACTGTTGCCCTACAGCCTCAGGCATTGTTTTGTGCAAAATAAATATCCTGTGCTAATAGCGTGCATGTCAGTATAAGTAATAGTGGGTATGGTAGTGGCAGTGGGGAGAGCCAGGGCATGCTGCAGTCATGTCCTTCCCACTCAGTTCCAGGTGCACACAATTGCATTTGATGGCATACACCAATCACTGCCAGTAAACTGGGAATGTGGACATGTAGGCAGCTGAGAAATCCCAGCTGTGTATCCCTCGAATCAGAGATTAGGGCCTTTATGTAATGCAGGTGCACAGTTACGTCTGGAGGTGCAACAACCCAGCTCTGAAATAGTTGCACACAATTTAAATAATATTTTCCTTCTTCATCTGATTGAGCAAAGCTAGGGGGTTCAAACTCTTTTTTATTGAAGAACAAATAGCAATGAGACAGTTTCAAGACAAAAAATAGGACAGATTTGATAAACTAATACATTGCAAACTGTTTTCATAATGTTTTGGTATCGTACAAGTTGCATACATGATATTATACTTACGCACATTATTATAGCAGATGTCTCTAATCAGTGAATTAAGAGAGTGTAGCTATATACTTATCTTATTTTTATAGCTGAATTATATCACAGATTCAATCATTAATACTTTCTAACTTGTTATCTTCCTAGTGGTTGTCCATAGTACTAGAAGACGACATAATGTCCAACCACAATTCGTGCAAATCTTAATTCTTATACAATTATGCAGAAGCATGGTATATTTATCCTAACTGTACTGTTTATAAACACACATCATGACGCTTCCTTTGTATACCCTTTTTTTTTGTCTAGGCCTGTAAAAGATGAGCACTCCATTGTCATTAAACCAATTTAGGTGCCTGAACTTGGCGACACAATCCAACACAGTCCAGGATTTTGCAAGAACAGTGCAGTACCTGAAGAAGTTGTTGACTGTAGACATTTACAGCACCTCTTATTATTATGGCCCCACGTTACTTACCTCATTTTTATACTTTTCAGCTCTTTCTGTAGTATCTTCATTTCACCATATTTTTCTTGTTCAGGACTTGATTTTTAAAATGGTACTCCATGCTAAATCCTTTGTGGTAGTCTTAAAAGGTAAGGTGCATAGAAGAACCAAGAAAAAGACAAAATTTTTTATGTACATCTACAAACATCTGTGGTTCTTGAAACTCTTCCATTTTTAACCACAAATAATTCTATATAATTTTCTCCTTTTTAGATTCCCTTAAGCCTATTTCTCAATCTTTGTATCATCTAAAGAAAGTTGCAGGAAGCGAGCAAAGCAGGCCTAAGAGATATGTAATAACAATATATATATATATATATATATATATA
>PVKA01048386.1:0-13813 GCA_004027165.1 Ctenomys sociabilis
AAGGGGAGGGGCTAATTCGGGGGCGGGGCCGGCGGAGGGCCGGGGGTGGGGTGGGCTGGGGCGGCGCTGTCAGCCTGGCCGCCCGCGGAATGCAGAGACCTGAGGCCTGGCCACGTCTGCACCCCGGGGAGGGGACCATGGGGACCCAAGCTGGGGTCCCGACGCCGCCCGCCCGAGCCAGCGATCCCTCGGGGCTGCGGGTACGCAGCGGTGGTGGGGGGTCCCGGGCGGCGGGCTCTGGGGAACCCTTGAGTGGGGAGGGGCGGCCAACTCACAGCTGGCGCCCGCGACGGGAAGTTTGTGCCCCCGCTGCCTGGCCCGGGGGAAAGGGTCTGGCCCGGGAAGACAGCAAAGTTTGTCCCGCGCGACTGAAGTTCTGGGGCTCTAGGAGCCAGGGTGGGGGCATTCCGCGGAAGGCGAGCAGGGCAAGTGGGCCTGCGGAGCGCCCTTTCGCCCGTGGGTAACTGTCGCGCTTCTGGAGCTCCGGGCCAGCTGCACGGAGGAGGCCGGCGCCTGTCTCCCCGGCCCAGGTTCTGTGATACACTCAGACTCGGACTCTGGAGCAGTCAGTGCATGACAGAACTTGGGCCAGGAGGACGTTCCGCACCCAAGGGCCTGCAAGGGATGTCCTTCTGGGCGCGGAGTGGGCCGTGGAGTTGGCCATGTGGCCCCGGGCTGGGTGTCCAGAATCTCCGGATGAGCTTCTTGGGCCGCAGGTCCCACGGAACTCCTGGCCGGACAGGTCCCCTGGCGCTGGGGCCCAGCCAAGCTCGCCTCCCCGGTCAGTTGCAGGAACCCTCCCTCTACACTGTCAAGGCTGTGTTCATCTTAGATAATGACGGACGCCGGCTGCTGGCCAAGGTAACCCCCCAAGCGACCCTGGAGACCATGCCACAGCCCCAAGAGAGGGGCCCCCACCCTGCCCCTAGGGACTCCTCTAGGTCTCTCCATCACGAAGCAGCCCTGCTTAGATCTCTGGCTGCTGCCCTGTCCTGCAGCACCTCCTGTTTCTGCTCATGCTCCCCAGCATGGGTGTCACCTTCCCACCTGGCAGCAGGCTGTGTGGCCTGGAAGGTGGCATCCAACAGGTCAGTGGGCTGTGGAGCCTGGGACCCAGGAGCCCTGAGCTCTAAACAAACGACCTACACAGTTCCACAGTTTGGTGACCTTGGGGATTGAGAGCAAAGATTTAGAAACAGGTGGGATTTGGGGAGCATATAATCCAACTCTTTAATTTCACAGATGCACAAAATGGGGTGTAGAGTTGCTAAGTGCATCACCTGCGGTTCCAGTGGTGCTACCCCAACCTGAGATTTGTTTTTTCAGGCCAGGGATATATCTCAGTGGTACAAGTGCCTGCCTGGCAAGCACAAGGTGTTGAGTCAATTCCTGGTACCAAAAAAAAGTTATTTTCCAGTGCTGCAGGCTAGCCCAGTGGGAAGGCCCTTGATTAAATCCCAGGGATTTTTATCTTTTATTTTTTGAGAGAGGATCTTGCTCACTCACTGAACTGCCCAGGCTGCTCTTGAACTTTCAATCCTCCTGCCTCAGCCTCCCAGAACAGCAGGATCACAGGTTTCAAGATTTTGACTTGAAGCTCAGAGTTACTCTCACTTGTGCTGTTTAATTCTTTGTTGTCAATCCAAGCAAACAGCTTTGTGAACCAAATTAAACTTCCATGCATAGTTAACTGCAGTAGAGCTAAAACATCTGAATTAGCTACGAAACACGAAACACGCTGTAGATGTTTTCATTTGTGTGAGGCTGGAATTTTTTGTCTATGTAAGAATCAAATGAACTTGCTTGCCCTGGCAGGGGCCCGCAAGGAGACTGCAGCTAAAGAACTAAGCAGCAAATCCACATCCAGAAAAATGAGAAGTGAGCGACCACACCTTGCCCTAGCAGAGGGCCAGGGAGGATCCCCCATGCGTAAACCATCCATGCCTCCACCCAGCGGAGCACACACAGTTACAGATTAAGAAATTAAGTCAGGGGAGAGGCTTGCCGAACCCAAATATAAAAGCGCTGATTTCCTTATGCCTTATGTTCCAGAAACTTCTTATGTTCTAGATACTTCATCCTCACTGTTGCCTTGTCTGAAGCCAGACTGTCCAGGGTGTAGAAGCCCATGTGTGACCCCTACCACTGCGAAAGGTGGGGAAGACCCCGACTGCCTCACACTCACGGTTAATCCGGGAGAGCTCCTGGCTTTGGCATCCTTCCTGCAGAATGCTTGATGTGGAAGCAGTGTGAACTCCACTGGGCATGGTGACACACACCTGTGTGATGCCCACATTCAAGAGGCTGAGGCAGGCAGGATGCTGCGATTTGAGGCAAGGCTGGGATAAATGCAGTAATGAGTTCAAGGCCATCTGGACTACATGGGAAGACCCTATCTCACAAAAATGAAAGAATAAAAAGGGTTGGGGAAGGGGCTGGGGAGATGGCTAAGTACAATAAGCACTCCCCTGGCAAGTGTAAGGGCCTGAGTTCAATCCCTGGTTCACAAAAAAAAAAAAAAAAAAAAAAAAAAAAAAAAGTTGGGGAAGTAGTTCAGTGCTTCCCGGGACCAAGCCCCAGTACTGGAAAAGGAAAAGGACAAGAAGCGGTGAAGGAAAAGGCTCTACAGCAGCCTCACCAGGAGAAGCTTGGACTTCCTTTGGTTTGAAGTTTGTAAAGTAGTTGGGTAGGGTGGTGCACATCTGTAATCCCAGCACTCCAGAGGAGAGTTGTCATGAGTTTGAGGCCAACCTGGGCTGCACAGTGAACTCAAGGCCACCCTGACCGACCTACCTACTGAAACCCTATCTGAGAAAACAACACAAACTAAAACTATAAAGTAGAATCCCTAAAGGAGAAGCTCAGGGCAGTACCCACATTCCCGCCTCTGGGAGGGGCAGGCCCTGAGGAGCGCTCCCTTCACCTCCCCCCACAGTATTACGACAAGGACTCGTTCCCCTCCTCCAAGGAGCAGATGATCTTTGAGAAAAATGTCTTCAACAAGACCAGCCAGACTGAGAGTATGTATCTGCTTCACTGTCCTCCAGAATCTGAAACAAACACCCCCCTCCATCCGCACCCGGACACATCTGTCCCTGGCAGTGTCCACACCCACAGCCACCCCCTTCTCCCTGAGGCTGTCTGTCCTCTCCTTTGCCCTTCATCTGGGATCCTTCCCTGCCCACTGCCACCCACACTCCATCATAGCCGAACCCCTCCTGAGGAAGTCACCTGTGGGTGGTCTGGCCGCCAGCAGTGGTCCAGAGCACTGTTCTGTTCTTCCACATGAGGCCGTCTCCAGAGACGGAAGATGGAGGTCAGGAGCTAAGCACCCATCTCAGTGTCCCCAGCACTAGTGTTTTGGGGGCCAGGTGGAAGAGTTCAGGGTGACATCTGGCAGCGGTGGCCAGAGCTAAGTCCCGCACTTCCAGGCGAGATTGCGTTTTGGGCAGGCATGACCATTGTGTACAAGAGCAGCGTGGACCTCTTCCTGTACGTGGTGGGCTCCTCTCAGGAGAACGAGGTGAGTTCAGATGGGCAGGGGACAGGGAGGGTCTGTCCTGAAGAGTGGGATACAGTGGGGGGCGCCATGGTAGCCCTGCTCTGGCCTCAGGGTGGGGAGGGGCAGCCAGCATGGCTGTCTGGGATGATGTGTGGTGTGTCTGTAACACCCCTTAGATTCCCAGGGACCCAGAAATGAAGTTACCACACCCCCTGCAAGGATCCATCCATCCTTGTTTTACTTTGTTTTCGTGTAGTTCAAAGTGATCTTGAGCTCTCTGTGGAGCCCAGGCTGCCTCAGGTTCCTGAGGATCCTCTTGCCTCAGCCTCCCAAGTGTGGGGATGATATACATGCACCACCACGCCCAGCCCTGAGCTTTTCTTAATGTAACCATCCTGATCCCAGTACAGACCCTCTGAAATTCCCTCTCAGGTCAAAATGCAGTGGTCTCCAGCCCTGCTCTATAAATGGGAAGGCTTGGGTCGTAGCCCTTGGAGGCAGCCAAGGGTTCCAGAGCCTCTGGACCTTAGCCCCTTGCCTTCCTCCCCAGCTGATGCTCCTGTCTGTCCTCACCTGCCTGTTTGAGTCCCTGAGCCACATCCTAAGGTGAGTGCGGCTCTGCCCTGCAGGGCCCAGCCCAAGGCCTCAGTTGTCCCAGGTAGGTCCCCCCTCCCTGCAGTCCTGAGGTCCCCACCAGCCTCAGACAGAAGCCTCCAAAGCCCTGGCCCTCACAGCCTTCCTGAGTTGCCTGAGGTCACACCTACTTGGGTTGTTTTGTCCTTTTTGTGGTACTGAGTATCTCAACCAGGGCCTGCCCCGGCTGGTCTCAAATTCCTGCCTCAGCCTCCTTTGTGCTGGGATCACAGGCCTTCCAGCTCAGGGGTTTGGACCAAAAGCTTTGGAGAGTTTTCCCAGCATCCTCATTCTGTTATGCCTCTTACCAGCAACTATAGTCCGGGCAAAGTGACCTAGGATAATGCAAATCCAGATACCCACAGGCGACAGCCGGGCTGTGGCGCCTAAACCAACTGAGATGTGCTTGGGGGTCTCTGGTGTTGGAGCCCAAGCAAGAGAGGCTGGGAAAGCTGAGCTTAGGGAAGCAGCTCCCGTTCCGGTTCCGGTGGGGGCTCAGGCACTGTGTCTACTCAGGAGGAACGTGGAGAAGCGCTGGCTGCTGGATAACCTGGACGGGGCCTTCCTGGTGCTGGATGAGATTGTGGATGGCGGGTGAGATGGGGGGGGTTGAGGGGGGCATAGGTCACAGGGATACAGTACCAGGCTCCCCTAGCACAGCCCTGGGGTCCGGTCCCCAGCCCCTACCCATGAGGATGGAGGCAGCTGTCAGTGCGAGCCAAAGTCCAGCAGGACAGGGGCCCTGGCATCAACCCAGGGCAGCTGGGTACCAGGCAGCGTTTGCGGACATCCAGTTTGATCTCCAGGGTCCAAGCAGAGAAGGCCCCTGCACTGCTGAAAGGACTTCAGAGGCTCCTCCTCAGCCCTGCCCCTGCCCCGGCTCCAGCCTGCACCTCAGCAGAGCTCTGTGTGTGGCTAGGGGTGGTGGTGAGGGGAGAAGATGTTCAGGCTGTAGGGCCAAGTGAGTGGACACCTTTTGTGTATCTTTAGGACACACAGGGGCCTTGTTACATCCACTATTTGTTCTTTTGTGTGTGTGTGTGTGTGTGTGTGTGTGTGTGTGTGTGTGTGTGTGGTACCAGGGATCAAACTCAGGACCTTGCACGTGCCAGGCAAGCATTTATTCCCCTGAGCTATCTCCCTGGTCCCTTCTTTTCTTTCTTTCTTTCTTTTTTTTTTTTTTTTTTAATGGCTTCTGAGACAGGATCTCCCTGGGTGGCTCCAGCTGCCCTTCTTGAATTCCCTCCATAAGCCACGCCAGCCTGGAACTGGTGGCAACCCTCCTGCCTCAGCCTGAGACCTGGGATGGCAGCGGTTCACCACCACACCTGGCATCCACTTCCCACTTTTCCACCAGTGATAAACAAGGGTGTGGATGGAGTGCAGGAGAAGCAGGGCTGAGGACCCCTTGTGAAGGGGGGTGCCCTGGGGGGTCCTGCAGGGGAGATGGTGCGGGTCGCACTGCAGCATGGGGAGTGGAGGATGGGGCAAGCTGTGGGTTCTCCTCCCGCCCTTCTGTGCCTTGCAGTGTGATCCTGGAGAGTGACCCCCAGCAAGTGGTGCAGAAAGTGAATTTCCAGGTGAGTCTTCTATCCCCCACCTCTGCAGGCCATCTCCTGTGCTCTGCAGCTTGTCCCCTCTGGGCAGCCACTGCAGGACCCAAGCTCTGGCCAGTCAGAGTGGTGCACACCTGTCATCGCAGCACTCAGGAGGCTGAGGCAGGAGGATCACTGAGTTTGATGCCAGGCTGGGCTACATAGTGAGACCTTGTCTCAAAAAAGCTTTAGGGCCAAGGAGATGGGCTCGGTGAAATAAGTGATTCTCTGACATGCACAAAGGCCTGAGCTCGATCCCTGGTTCTGAAAAAAAAAAAAAGAAGAAGAAGTGTAAACAGGAAATCAGGACATCCTCAGGATACCATGAGGCTTTGTCCTTAGGTCTTGGGGTATGGTAGCACCCCAGGTTCTGGCATCCACAGGAGGGGCAGCAGGACTTCTGTGGACCTGGGACCCAGGAGCAGTTCCAGGCCTCGCAGAACCCAAAACCCACAGCCCTCTTCCTCACCCGCTGGCCTGTACCCTGCCACAGGCTGACCCGTCCCCAACTACCTCCCTTGCAGGCAGATGACAGCAGTCTAGCAGAGCAGAGTGTGGCCCAGGTAGGTCCTCTGACCCATTTGCCTTGGCCAGAAATGGGCTGGAGACTGGGTACCCTGGGTGGACTGTGAAGGCCAGAAAGGGGCTTCGGGGAAGGGTCACAGACACTGCCTGCTCTTCAGGTGGACACCTGGGTGCTTTGGGGGGACAGGCAAGGTTCCACCTGGATATCCCTTCCACCTCTGCTCCAGGGCTGAATTAGTTGAATGGGACCCAGAATGAATAGCCTGAGTTTTGTTTTGTT
This sequence comes from Ctenomys sociabilis, assembly GCA_004027165.1. Classification (NCBI taxonomy): domain Eukaryota; kingdom Metazoa; phylum Chordata; class Mammalia; order Rodentia; family Ctenomyidae; genus Ctenomys; species Ctenomys sociabilis. Next base: position 6,536 of record PVKA01048386.1, read on the forward strand.
ACTGGGAACTGAACTTGGGGCCTCACACTTGCCAGGCTGTTTTGTTTTTAAGATGTTCTCATTATGCTGCCTTGAACTCCTGGGCTTAAGTGATTTTCCTGCCTCAGCCTCCTGAGTTCCTAGAACCTTAGCACTCAGCTGTGCTAAAGGACTCAGTCTCATTCTAGGCTGGGCATGGTGATGCATGCCTATAATTCCAGGACTTGACAGACTGAAGCAGGAGGGGTGCAGATTCAAGGCCAGACTGGGCCACATTGAGAGATCCTGTTTCAAAGTAAAACAAAAATTAAAAATTGCTAGGGATAGGGCTCATTGTTCCCCGGATTCAATGCCTAGTGCTGCAAAAGCCATGCAAACATCATGGCAGGATCTAACATTCCCCACTCAGCATCTGACCCCTGGCACCTGAGCAGCCCTGCCCACACCCTGCATGGTCCTGCCAGGACACAGAGAAGTGTGGCTGGGGAAGGGTCCTGAACCCAAGACCAGGTCGGCTATTGCTGCATGGACCTCCCACCTTGCGAGCCTCCGCTCACACTAACCCTGCTTCTCCAGAGCTTCATGCCTGGCACTGCCTGTCCTGCTGAGAGTCCCGGCCAGCTGGCGAGTGCCCATTTTCTGCAAGGACTTCTGCCTCCACGGATATCCTCATGCCCTGTGGGAGTGAAAGCAGCTGCATGGCCATTTTAAGGGGGCACAGCACTTGGGGGGCATTGAGCAGAGCAGATAGAAACCAAGTGCTGAGCAGGAGGATCGCTAAGATTTGTACGCCAGCCTGGGCTACACAGTGAGTTCAAGGCCAGCCTGAACTACACAGCAAGATCTTGTCTCAGAAGGACAAATAAATAGTTAGGAAGCGATAATTAGCAACAAATAGGGCATAAAAATGAGAGCAATTCCCTAGAAGTTGAGGGGCCTCCTGTCCCCGGAAAACGACAAGGGACATAAACAAATGTGGACTGGAGCCTCCTCAACCCACTCCCCGTTGGTTGGCACTCAAGGGCAGTTGGGTCTAGGGTGGCCGAGCCCTGCTTCCGCGGGCACGTGGCACTGAGGATAGGAATCTGCGTGGCACGGAGGAGGCCGGGCGCGCCAGGGCTGCAAATGCAGGAACCAGAGAGCTAGCTGGGCGCGCCGGCCCTTCCTGTCCGCCTCGGGCCTGGCCTCTTCCAGGCAGGCAGAGGTGCGCTGCTGCCACCTAGTGACCCGGGGCTGCAAAGCCGCCGGAGGACTGGCCATCTCAGGGCCAGGAAAGCCGTTCGTGGTCTCCCCAGCTTTCTCTCTACCTCCTGCATCACCCCAGGTTCTGCAATCCGCCAAGGAACAAATTAAATGGTCGCTCCTGAAGTGAAGGCAATCCCGGCCCGATCCTACAGATCCCAAGGGCTCCGTGCGTTGTCCCCCTTCCCCGCGCCCTGGCCCGCCCCGAAGACCCTTGAGGGCCAGCTGAGCTGCCCTTCCTAGCCCCCAATAAACCTGCTTTGTCTCCTGCCCAGGGTCTCCTCCTTTCTCGACCTGAGGGTAGTGTGTTCGGATAAGGACTCCTATGTGACATCCAGCGCCATACAGACACTCCCCTCCTTGTGGCTGTGAGCTGGGGTATTGGAGGAGGGCACTGTCATAGTAGGGCCACGACCCAGATTCCCTGGCCCCGGATCAGTGGGGAGACCAGGTATGAGTGTGCGACTCCTTGCCATAGCAGGAGTGCCTGCTCCTCTGAGTCCCAAAACCTGCAGCTTCTCCATCTCTCCGACGCTACCACTCCCTGCGTCCCGGTCCCCGAGCCCCGCGCTGCTATTGGGTTACGGATGGCCCAGGGCTGCACATTTTACCCTTAAATCTTGGCGGGGGCACCTAGTACAGAGGGAAGCCCCGCCCCAGGACGGCATCCGCGATCCTGCAGCGCCACCTGGAGGGAAAGGTGGAAAGCGCCCCCTGCCAGTCGGTTGCCCTTAGTAACCCCGCCCTTCAGTTCCTCTAGGTCCTCTAGGGCTGGCCACAGGGCGTTGCCCTAGCAACCAGCACGCTTGACCTGTCCTGCGAGTTCTGCGCCAATTTGGGCGCGGGTGAGCCGTGGTTGTGAATAAAAGTGGTTCTTGTTGTTACCGGGTTCTGCACCGTGAGACTTCAGGATCTGATGTTTACAATAGATTTCTTGAGACATGGTCTCACAGCGTCGGTCAGGCTGACTTTGAGCTCACTACATAGCCCAGACCGGCCTTAAACTTTGGCGACCCTCCTGCCTCAGCCTCCTAATACAAATGTGCCCAATTACAGCCGGCTTTAAATTTGTATAATTTTGCCATTCGAGAAAATGACAGCGATATGATAATGTAAACTGTGTGCGTATAAACTTTTCCAGTAAGTTACAAAAAAGCAACTCAAAACAAATGCAATATGTAATTAAATGGCGCAGTACGGGAGTCCGGGTGGCGACGGGACTGGAAAAATTCTCCAGAAATACTCCAGCAAACTTGAGACCACACCCAGCGCCTGGCTCCGGTCAGCGCCCTCCCACGACCGCAGAGATGGGAGGAGCGATCGCTTCCAGGCAACTGGGCCTGGCAGGAGACAGTGGAGCTAAGTAATGGGAGGGACGCGCGGGTGGGGCCCCGAAGACGGGCTCCCAAGTCTCGCTCCGCCGAGAATACCTGAACTAAATACCCGTGCCTGCCGAAGCCTATGCAGCGCTAGCTCCTGGGGAACACTGTGGGTGCAGGGGCTTCTCGTACCCTTTACCCTCGGGGCGCTCGAGCTCCGGCTCACATGGGGACCGCTGTCCACCCTTCATTCCCCGGACTCCCAGAACTCCGCCTTTGCAGCCACGCTCCCTGCGTGGTGGGCAGGTGCCCACGAGCTGAGTCGGCAGCAAGTGTGAGGGTCCGGGGTGACGGGGCCTCTCCTCGTCCTTCTCTCTGTGCCGGCATGGCCACTCCGAGGTCCCGAAAGTGCGTCCGGGCGCCCCTTTTCTCCCACTAAATGGCCCCAAGGACACGTTAAGAACCGAGATTCAGAAAGTCTGAACCCAAACGGTGATGCACTAGGACACACTGGTGTGATCTGCGCCTCCACACATTTTTATACCACCTGGTAAAACACCAGACGCAGGCCCGCCCCAGCCCCGCCTCTCGGCCCACAGCCTCCAGCCCATTGGCTGGCAGGAAGGCATGGCTGCTCCGATTGGCTTGCGCCCCGACAGTGACGGACCACGCGAAGGTGGGGCGGGGTCTAGGCGGAGCCGCACGACTGGGTGAGGACGGATCCAGCGGCCTAGATTTCCACTGTAAAACTGTATATGGTGGGAAATCCTGCCCCAGAATTCCCAATGGATAATTCCTAACATCCGAATCCTGGGACAATTTACCCAAAGCACACTGGGCACCGCCCTGCTCTTTCCTTCCAACCCCCGTCTCATTCATGCAACCGTATTTGTTTTTTCTTTGAGACAGGATCTCACTATGCAGCCCATGCTGGCCTCGAACTCACGGCGATCCTCCCTTGGCCTCCTGAGTGCTGAGATGACAGGCAGGGCCGCTACTGGCCATTCATTCGATTATTTGCGTTTGACTCCCAGTGGGGTGGATGGGGCTTAAAAGGAGGGATGGGGTTTGATAGATGTTTCAGAGTAGAAATACCGGGGCCGTGCTTGGCACTGACCGAGCCCAGGCTAAGTGGGCACCCTGCACGCTCATGGGAGAATGCCTTCAGCTCTAACTTCAGTAGAAGGGGGAAGGAACTCCCGCTGCTTACACTTCAGATGCAGCCTGCTCTTTCCTTTTTTTTTTTTTTTTTTTTTTTTTTTTTTTGTCTTTTTGAGACAGGGTCTCACTGTGCAGTTCAGTCTGGCCTTAAGCTCACTTTGTAGCTCAGGCTGGTCTCGAACTCACAACAATCCTCCTGCCTCAGCCTCCCTAGTGCTGGGATTATAGGCATGTGCCACCACGCCCGGAAGCCTGCTCTTTCCTGAGGCCTTTTTTCTTTTTTTCTTTCTTCGGGGATTGAACTCAGGCCCTTGCGTTCGCCAGTGAAGCATTTATTCTACTGAGCTATCTCCCCAGTCCCGAGGTCTTTTTATTTTCAATTAAGACCTAAAGAAAGAGGGTTTAAGGGTATATCTGGGGCAAAGAGGTTGCCTAGCAGCATGGCCGAGACCCAAGTTCCATCTGCAATGCAAAAACAAGCAACAACAAAAACTGCACCAAATTGTATTTTAGTGTCTGTCTGTTTCCTACCATTCCCCGTCCTAGATGAGGACCCCAAGAAACGAGAGTGTGGAAGGGTGAAGCTCAAAATGGGCTTTTTGGTAAGGAAGAGTTAATAATTTTTATGCTAATAACAAAATTGCCACTCCTGCAGTCCCCCCCCCCCTTGGGAAGCTGAGGCAGGAGGATCCCTGCAAGTTCCAGGCCATCCTGGGCTACATAGGCTGTCTCAATATTAGAGTAGGCATGGACATGTGCTTGTAATCCCAGCGCTGAGGAGGCTGAGACAGGAGGATCACTATGAGTCTGATCTCTGAGTGGTGAGACCCTGTAGACCTTGTAAACCCTGCACTAGATACATTATTAATTATTATTATTATTATTATTATTTTAACAAAATCAACTTGCTAAGATGAATTGGGAGATGGTGTTCCTGACTCAAGTAAGTTAACACTTGCATGGGGGCCTGGGAGATGGCTCAGTAGAATAAATGTTTGCCTGGCAAGTGCAAGGGCCTGATTTCAATCCCCGGTTCCACCAAAAAAAAAAAAAGTTACAACTTGCAGGGAGAACAAGTTGGATGTGCACCTGGGAGAATTGCGCCCCTTCCTGAAGATGGCATCTGGCGTGGTGTGTGGCAGGAAGCGGGTGGGCAGCAGAAGCTGCCAAAAGATCAGAGGTGGAGGCAAAGTAGGGAGGTGTGGGAGGCTGCGCTGTGCTGGGGCCCACCGGTGGGCCTCAGTGTGTGTCGGTGCTGGCTCTAATGTCCGCCTGCAGTGAGATGGGCGCGCAGCCCCTCCCAGCTGGGCACAGGCCACTCGCGCAATTCGCTGAGCTTTCCCTGCCCACCCCAGCAAGACCATTGTCCTTAAAACAACCTAGCTGCCAGTGATGGCACACTCGGAGGCTGAGGCAGAAGGATTTCTGCCAATTCAACGTCAGCATGGAATACATGGTGAAACCCTGTGCCAAAAATAAAAAAAATCTGAGCCACGGATGTAGTTTAGTGGCACAGCACCTGCCTGGCAAGCACAAGGGTCTGAGTTCAATCCCTAGTACTTCAAAAAATAAAAAATAAAGACCACTTTGCCCCACAGCCATACTTCACTAAATAAAAAAAGTTTTGGGAGCCAGGGAGATGGCTCAGTGGAATAAGTGTTTCCCTGGGAAGTGCAAGGGCCTGAGTTTAATCCCTGGTTTCAAAAATTTTTTTTCTTAAAAGACCACTTTGTCAGGGACGATGTGTGTGTGTGTTTGAGACAGGATCTCACTATGCAGTTCTGGCTGGCCTTGAGCTCACTTCGTAGCCCAGGCTGGTCTCAAACTCACAATGATCCTCCTGCTTCAGCTTCCTCCTGAGTGCAGGGATTCCAGGTCTGCGCCACCACACCTGGACTCAGACATCTAGGTTTTTTATGACACTGATGACATGACTGCATTTCCCTGGCTGCCAGTGAAACAAACGAACCAACAAGCGAACAGACAAGCAAATCTGAAGATAGATGAAAACTCTGAACGCCAAGCAGGCTGGCTTCCGGGCAGCAGCCCCCTGGAAGAGAGCGGTTCTTGGGAGCAGGGTGTTGGGCTGTGTGGGGCGGGTGCGTGCAGACAGGCTCTGGATAGAGTGAGGCTAAGAAAGTCGTGAGTTTTAGGTTAGTCTTGGTTACAGAGTGAGTCTGAGACCCAGTCTGAACAGCAGCAGCAGCATCCAGAACTTTATCGTGCAGAACCAGCTAGATTCAAACTGAGACCCCCAAAAATCAACATTGTGGAGCAGCAGAAATAGGCTCTCCCAGGTTTCCCCAGAAGGTGGCGCTGTAAGACAACAGCCGCTTGCTTTTCCCAGGCTGGCCCGAATCAAGGAGAGAGCGGGAAACTGGCACCCTGAAGACCAGGTAGAGGCCACCGTACCTGCCTCCTGGGCAGGGTCCCCATAGGGCTGTACACTGGAGCCTGTTCCTGGAGGCTCCGAGCCACTGGGTAGAGCTTTAGGGCCGCACGAAGCTGTGAGCCCTGGAGGGTATGGAGAGAGATCCTAAGATCCGGGACAGCAGTTAAACCTAGAAAAGAGAATCCTGATAAAGAAATGTCCTGGAGAGCCGGGCTTGGTGGCGCATGCCTGTAATCCCAGCACTCGGGAGGCTGAGGCAGGAGGATTGTTGTGAGTTCGAGACCAGCCTGAGCTACAAAGTGAGCTTAAGGACAGCCTGAACTGCACAGTGAGACCCTGTCTCAAAAAAGACCAAAAAAAAAAAAAAAAAAAAAAAAAGAAATGTCCTAGGGAGACCGTCACCGTGTGTGGCGGTGCACACGTAGGATCTCCGCAACATCAGAGGCTGAGGCAGGAGGGTCCCCCTGAATTCAAGGTCAGCCTGGGCTACAGAGTGAGATCCGGTCTCAAGAAAAGGAAAAAAAAAAATCTCAGTTCATTTTTTTTTTTTTTTTTTTTGTGGGGGAGCAGGTATTCAACCAGCTTTGTTAAGATGTAACTTATACACATTAAAATTCATTCCTTTGCCGGGCGTGGGCGTAGCGGCATTGGGAGGCTTCCAGTATGAGACCAGTCTGGGCTACAAAATGAGTTTAAAGCCAGTCTGAACTGCCTAACAGGAACCTGTCTCAAAAAGAAACGAAAAATGCATTGGTTTGAATTTACACCTTAATGAGTGTTAACTACGGTGTCTAGATATCGTGCAGTTTCCAGGAACATCAATTTCTATGCTAGATATAGTATGCAGTGCACGTGCGCTGTGTGTGTGCGCGTGCGTGCGTGCGTGCGTGCGTGTGTGTGTGTGTGTGTGTGTATAGAGATGGGGTTAAACCTAAACCTAGGTCCTTGTGGGTACTAAGCAAGTGCTCTACCACTGAGGTACACTCCCACCCCACACTTTTTTTTTTTTTTCTTGTAATACTGGGTCTGGCTGTGCAGTCCCGGTTGACCTCGAACTCGAAGCAATCCTCCTGGGTCAGCCTCTCAAGTGCTGGGATTGCCACATAAGCCACCACATCTGACATCCACACACACATATTTTGCTTGTTTTTTTTTTTTTTTTTTTTTTTTTTTTTTTTTTTTTTT
>PVKA01048387.1:0-13809 GCA_004027165.1 Ctenomys sociabilis
GAGGCAGGAGGATTGTTGTGAGTTCGAGACCAGCCTGAGCTACAAAGTGAGCTTAAGGCCAGCCTGAACTGCATAGTGAGACCCTGCCTCAAAAAGACAAAAAAAAAAAAAAAAAAAAAAAAAAAAAAAAAAAAAAAAAAAAAAAAAAAAAAAAAAAAAAAAAAAAAAAAAAAAAAAAAAAAAAAAAAAAAAAAAAAAAAAAAAAAAAAAAAAAAAAAAAAAAAACCTAAAATGTAAATTGGTATCATGAAATGGAAAGAAAATGCTCAAAAGAAGCAAGAAACTGGAAACTGGAATAGGGGAAAGGAGAAAGCAAGGAAAAGGAGTGAAAAAAATATCCATATATATACAAGATAGTTAAGACAGATATGCTACCAATTGCTAGTATCTGTGACTATATGGAAGAAACTTGGGGGTTGGTATGTAAAAATTTTTAGGAGGTCATGTTTCCTAGAACCAAAAGTCCAAAGGCCCCCTTTCTCCTAAAACAATGTACGTTACTTCATAATTAACGCTTGTGTTTTCAGGTCTGCTTCCATTAAATGGGCAAGGTTGCCAATACTTGTTTTCTTAAAATAACTGGAAGGGAGAAATGAATTTAGTAGTATTATGATAACTTTTAAACTAAGAAAGAAAAAGCTACTACTGCTCTTTCAGCAGACTCTTGAAAATTTTTGCAGAGGGGCCTAGGATTCTTAAATTGTGCAGACAATAGTTTATGCAATATCACTAACCTACCTCAAGGGTTATGGATTCATTCCAGTTTTGTGAGAGCAGGAAAAGGAAAGGATTACTGCATATGGGAAAGCCTTCCACAAGTGAAATTCTATGATAATGAAACTCTGAGGTGGCCTTTTTATTGAATTGGACTAACTTTTTTTTCTTTTTCTGGTGGAAATATAATGTGTTTTGTCATCAGGATAGAGCTACCCCCTACCTCACTGTAATGAAATGACAGCATCATAGCTAAATTCCACCTGTGCCATTCTTTAACCACAGTGCTTGGCCACTGGCCTAAAATAATTGGCTGCAAAAGAAGGAAATTAGGCTGTGAGTAACTGATGTGATTAACCCACCTCAAAAGCAGGATAAACAAAACTACCTTTGGTGGAGATGGGGGGAAAGATGTAGTGTTTATAATAGTTCTAAAGCTTGTGTTCAGCCCTAAAGAAGTTAACAAAATGAACTCAGGCCCACTGGTCAGAAATTCATCAGTAATTGAAAAATAAAATACCAAATCCAATTATGTAGTCTGACACAATCAAAATTTAAAGATTTCCTAAGATACCTTGGGCTATAGCACACCATGGTCTCCTTTATACAATTAAATCCTTCTAATGCAGATGCTCAAGAACAAATACAGTACATTTATCTGATTTGCAGTCAAGTGAATATCTGTCTATTCATTCTCTTAGGGCTAAAAGCCTCTTTCTAAGCAAGGCCATATGACATTATTAGACCCTTTTGGCAGATAAATAAACTGAGCATAAAAAAGTTAGACAGCTGACCAGTGTCACAGGGCTACTACCTAGTTGGCCCCATTCTTAAGCCCAGAACAATAAAAGCAGTTCAGATTTATGGAGTTTCTTGTCTTCAGCTTGGGGTCGTTCCCAACACATCTCCAAGTGTTAGCCTCAAACTCAACATCAGCATCAATTAGATGGTCCTTTAGGCTGTGTGGCAGTGAAACAGAACTGAGTGGGGGAGATATGCTATTTTAAAGATATGATGTCACAAGAAACAGTAAAGGGAAGTAAATGGATAGTCACTTGGTAGGTGATATTTAGAAAATTATGTCACCACACACATAACAAATAAGCTATGGGCCCAGACATTATACCATCCATAAACAAGAAAACTATTCAGCACAAAGACAAAATATGAACTGTGTTTCATTAGGTGGGGGAAATCTTTTTAAAATACGAGCCCAAAAGAACAAATGATACGGCAAAGATTGGTTTTGACACAGTCGAAAGACCTCTGTCCAAACAACCACTCTGTAAGTTATAATGACAGATAGGTATCAAGTAGGAGAACATATTTGCAACTTTAAAAAAAACAGGGAAGAATTAATCTAAAAAATACAAGGGACTCCTGTGAATTAACTAGCAATAAAAAAAATGAGTATAACACAAAAATAGACAAGGGCTATGACTATACAACTCAAAAAAGGAAGATGTGAAGGATTATTGGCATATGAAAAGATTATCAACATCATCAGTTAACGTGTAATAAGGTAAGAGTCTCATATACTGAAGTTGGAAAGTTGATGACCACAGTACTTGGTAGAGCAATGAGAAAGAAGTGCAAAGCATTATGACAACTAAACTCTGCAGGATAAACAATATCTCACCTATAGAAACAATATCAAAAGTAGAACACAAACAGAAGAATAACCAGATCACTCAATTCTTCTATGGCATAGATGTTCCCATATAGTAATAAGGTCAGCCACTAATGATTGACGTTGCCCCCACATACCTTTTATTCCCACACTAAAGACAAAGAAAAATAGCACCAAATACTAGACCTCACAGCTCAGGTATGACTCTTTGTCCTACAGGCTGTTGGAGACCTCCTTTGGAGGTAACTACTTGAGTTAAAAAAGTTCCCTGGAGCTTGATCATTCATAACCAGAAATCCTTGACCTTAGCTGTTGTGTGATTTGTAGGAAGACAAATCAAAATGTGAAGCTAGCCATGTCTGAGTTATCATTCTCACCAGTTCTTGCCTCTCTAGACATTTTGACTGACTGGCCCTCATCCTGAAATTTGCCTCCTGCATGTATATCCCTACCGAACTAATATAAAAGGTCACAAATGACATAAAATAAGAATGTTTAAATCTCATTGTGGATAATAGGGTGACATTGAAGTCCAACTTAGCTTCCTTTTATGATGTGGAAATTAATTTAGTTGAATTTTAAATGAGGAATAAAAACTAGACAGTCAAAGAAGTCTGTGAAAAATCATCCCATAAGAGGAAGCAACATCTAATGAATGTGATATTTGGGGAAAAGGACATTTGGGGTCCTTGATACACTTACCTTCCTGAGTAACATGTCAGATCACTGTTAGCTGTGAGGACAGACTGGACAGGGAGGAAATCACAAAGTAAGAAGACCTACAAAACCACTGACATGATTCAGAAAAGAAGCACACACACTTGAAAAGGTAGTATGTGGCAAGAGAAAGGAAAAAGGGAAGCCTGAGACAATCTTAGGAGGAAAACTTAACAGAACTTGGTTGCAATGAGAATGAGCAAGAAATGGTAAACCTGGGTAACTCCACAGTTTGACTTTAATCATGAGTGGAATGTATGCCACATATTGAGATAAAAACATGAGGTAGCCGTTTTCTGGAGCTATGAAAGTGCAAGATTATTAATGAAAGCAATGAAGTCAGTGATTCTGTTAAGCAGAATCTTTAATGGATAAGAAAACCACATAAAAAGTGGACGCTACATTAGAGTATCACCATTAGTGATTACTGATAATATCATTGGTGACATTGTGTAAGATGTATAAGGCACAGAAGTGGTATCAGGGAAGGAAGCATAACTCAGCCTGTGGAAGTACAGAGTAGAACAGCTGAGAATACAGACTCTGGGGCCAACTACCTGGATTAGGATTCTGAGTCTTCCTAAAGAAGGGTGTGTCATTTTTATGTCTTATGTTCCTCATCTGCAAAATAAGATAAACAGTAGCAGATCAGCCATAAGATAAAGTGTGGCTAAGTTACAACAGTGCTGGGCACCTAAGGAGTACCCAAATAAATTGGTTTTAAGGCATCAAGGACAGATATATGAAGGGAATCAGCTACAAGCTGAGCTTTGACACATGATTGGATGACGCTTAAAGGGACCGTTAGGATTTGGATAGTTTTTAGTGTATCCCAAATACCCTATGGGTGAGATTTCGGTCATTGTGTGCAGATGTAAAGGGATGGTAGGGCCTTCCAGAGCTGGAGAGTAACAGTTCCCTGTATCGGTGAGGGCATTGCCCTGAGAAGAGGCTAGAGTAGCTCTTGTGAGAACCCTGAGTCAATTCTCATAGGAAGGCTGTCATGAAAGAATAAGACTGGCTGTGTAGCCTCTTTACAAATTTCCTTGACTCAGGTGCTTTATTACAGTGACAGAAAACTATCTGATATGTGGACCAACCAGTAATGTGTCAAACTGAAGGGAAACCATGTATGCAAAATCACGGCCAGAAGAAAGCAAATCTAGAGATATTAGCTCACTGTAGCTGGAGGGTACTGTGTATACCAGTATTAGAGATAGAGGAGGATGGACATGGGGACTGTGGAACCCTGGTTTAATGAAACCAGACTGCATTTCATTTTTGATCCTCTTTATTTGGCCTACCCTCTCTTGCTTCTATACTTCTTTTGTTTTTTCTCTTGATCTCCCAGGTAACTACTCCTGAATCTATGCATTTAGTTAAGATTTGCCTTCTGTAGCTATGCATGCATCCTAAAAAGCCAAAAGCAAGTTTCTCCTTATTATTTAAACATCTCTTGGGTTGACTTCAGTCCTACAACAGTATGGACTCTATCCAACTGACCTCCACAGGGGTTAACGCTTTGTTCTTAAACGTCCAATTTCATCCTTAGATGGGACATTCTTCAGTATATGTATACATGTGTTATTGGTTCACTCTTGGGCATGATTTATAATCTTAAGCTATTTATCTCCTTTGAGTTGTGTATAAGTAGATCTTTCACATTCAGCTCCCCCCCCCCCCCGGCCAGGATTTTCATTTTGGTCCTAACTGAAGAGATGGCTTTTTCTTCCATTTCATTCTGACTCAGAAAGAAATAACTAGCTACAGTTAAAGCTCAACTAGTCTCTTTACAGATAAGAAAAAGGATAGCTCCATACACCTTGCCTATGTTCTTTGAGGTAGTTGGCTCTATTCCTGTGTCTCTCTGTAGCTGATCCTCTCTCACATGTGACTGGAAAGCTGGGATACTCAGTACAATGCTGAGTGAAACATAAGGTGAAGATATCACTTGCCACATGCTGCTCAGTCTATAGAGGAACACATTAAAAAAGAAAACAGATAGGAGACACAGACTGAAGACAGAGAGATTATGAAAATGTGACATGAAACTTTAGGTTGCTAGCAGTTATAGCAACAGTACAAATACAGCCTGGAGCCAGAACATCCACAAAGAAAGTAATAGAAAGAAAGCCAAGGTTGAGGGCAACAATTCTGTTTTTAAGTCAGTCACTTGGTCAGGATATTGGCTGAGAAGATTGGCATGGAACCATGCAAACACCATTTTGGTGCTCTGCAAGCTGATGAGGAGTTTGTAGAAACTGTCTAGCTACACAATGTACTAACCACAGATCCAGTTGTGTTTAAGGCATTAAGATCTTGTGAGAGGTCACTGAGACTTGGGAACTGAAGCACGAGTTTTGTTTTCTGTTTTTCTTGAGGTTGTGTGACATTGGGCAAAACAATTGTCACTTTTCCAAGCCCCAGTTTCTTGCATGGTGCTGGGGCGAAACCAACAGAAACTGTCATTTGTGTCCAAGATATTCAATAGGACTTAAGAAACAAACAAACAAAAAAAAATAAATAAAGCATATGAAGGCTCTTGAGAGCACTGTAAACTCAGCATTCATTAACAGACCCCACTGTAATCACTGATGCAATGTTGCTGGGGGCCAATGTTAACAGTAGTGTGTACTTGCTCTTTCAAGGGTTTACACACCTGTTGGAACAGGAAAATATCAAGCACAGAGCTCTGACCTAGAGATAAAATTACCAATTCATTCCACTTTCCTTTCAGGGTTCTTATGACAATTAACTTGCCAAGTTTTAACCACAAGACCATATGTTTGCTAGATCATGTAGGGAAATGTGCGTTGTTCAGATTATTTGTTTGTATTAACATTATTAGCACAGAGCTTCATGTATCACACTGGCCCAAATTCAATCTGTCAGGAGGCTTCCCAGCACATGAAGGTGTAAAACCCTCTAAAGTGTATGTGAGTTTCTAAATAGACGAACACTCAGCTCACCTCCTGCTCAGCAGGTCTTGTTAGTAATAACCTTGGTCCTTACCCAGAATGATATTCATCCTGTTGACAGGGCTGAGACATCCTAAAATCTTGAAGTGCCTTCTTAATTGTCAAAGGAACTGTCATGTGTACTAAGGACAGATTTAATATTTAATGTACTTTAATTATTTGAGCTATTTGGCAGTTGCTAATCAGTGACCTCACCAAGCGAGGTCATTAATGCAGCAGATCGCCCCTTCTGAGTGTGCAGAGTAACAAAATATATACCAAATGATTTTCTTCAATTTTTTTACTTACAGTTACAAGTAGCATGTTAAGTTCAGACACTAAAATGCAGTCATTATGAAGCCCAAATTCCTGGTTATTTATTAACCTGTCTCCCAGGCACCAGTGCCTACTTCCCTACCTCTTCTCTCTTTTTCCACACACTTTGTTTTAGCCACATAGACTCCTTTTAGTTTTTTTCAATTTGCCAACATAATGTTTCCACTTCCTTGTGGAGTGTGTGCATGCACACAGAAATTCTGAATGCCTATTTTCACCTCCATATTCTTCCTCTGTTCTCTCTCTCTCTCTCTCTCTCTCTCTCTCTCTCTCTCTCTCTCTCTGTATTTTAGAGAAGGGTCTACAGGATTTCAGGGTCTCATTACCAGATCGGACTCATTGTCTCTCCTCATAGTGATCTGCCTGTTTACAGCCTCCCAAGAGCTTGTATTACAGGTGCCCAGCACCATGCCCAGTCTCAATTGCCGTCTCAGTGCACCGTGAGGATGGGGCCAGCACAGCAGGCCTGGGGATTGAACCCTCCAGTCCCTGTGCCGCTTTCAGGTGCTTTAAACTATCCTTCATCTCTTAATCCCCATTTCTTTTGCAAAAGCTCTTTTATCCCACCTTTCGGCTATCTTTTATTTTGCTCTTTAATTATAATTTGTGTTTCTCTTATAAGAGAAATGTGACATTTAAGTTTATGTGTCTGGTTTATGTCACTTACTATTATGGTCTGAAAGTGCACCTATGTTTCTACAGATGACACCAGTTTGTCCTTATTTATGGCAGAGCGGTACTCTATTACATGTATATACCACATTTTCGCTATCATTTCATCTGTTGGTTGACAAAACTATAGTCAACCAATGGGATTACAAGCACCATTGTTCAGGTGAAGTTGCTTAGGCCCAGGACCAAATGGGGAAGCGAGTCACGTAGTAAGCTGGCATGAATATGGAACAGGGTCTCTTTCCCTCAGGATTGGGCTAGTGATTCACTTGGGTCTTTTCAGGTGGTCGCTACCTATTTAGAATATCAATCTCAGGTGCTACTCTTTAAGCATTTGTTCTTGGGAGCTTCCAAGATTCAGCTATGATGAATTTCACTGCTATAAATATGGGTAAGCATATATCACTGCAACATAGCTTAACTTTTTAAGGAAGATATCCCAAAGAGGAACATCTGGCTCAAATGCAATTTCTAGTTTCAGTTTTCTGAGGAATCTCCATACTTACTTCCACAGTGGCTGTACCAGTTTATGCTCTTATCCACAACACAATAAGTTTCCTTGTTCCTTGCTGTCTTGCTAAAGCATTTGCTGTTAATCAATCTCTGTGGCCAGCAAATGCACCTTTCCTCCTGCTCAGTAATTCTGTGGCTCTTCATGTGGCACTCACTGCCCTCAGCAGTCTTCTCACAGCCCCGAGTCCACTCCATCTCTCATCCATCAGAAAACTTCCCACTCGTGTCTCCAAGCCCATCACAGGCACCATACCTATGAAGCTGTCCCCAAATCCTGCGGACGCACCATTGTCTCCCTCTGTGGCCTCACCTTTCTCCACAGGGACTCCCGGTTGTTTTGCATTTGTGAGTCCCCAGTGTTATCAACAAGCTCCTTGGGTACAGCAAAGTGGAATCTTGATCTTCATGTCCCTTTTCCCCATTCTAGGATCTGGCTCAAAGTAGAGCTCAAGAAATCATCAGGATGAACAGACACAGGTGTCTCAATCAGACAGTATGACTCATCTGTCTCACGAGCTGTACTGTCCCAGTCCCCTCTTTTGAGTATTTCCTTTAGATCAGGAAAGCAGGTTCTTCCTTAGAACAAAAGGCGTGGATTATGAAAATGTTATGCAAGAGTAGTCAAATATTGCATTGTTTCCTTCAGGAACAGCCCAGACACAGGACCTGCAGTTCAGGAAATGAGGTCTTCTGTGGCAGGCAGAGGGCTGTGGAGGAGACGGTGAGGACCAGCTTTTTTAGAGGATCAGCATCATTTGTCCTGGAAATTCCACTCCAACTGCAAAGGTAACTGTTTGCCAAGAACTTTTTTGTATGTGCTGTTAGCAACCTAAACATTCCTCGTGGTCACTGAAAAGAGACAGGCCATCTTTTGCAACTCTTCCTACTGCTGGGAGTGTTCAGACTGTGTCTTCACCAACAGACCTACTCGAACACAGGTGAAGTTGATTGCAGAGAACTTGCTAGAGACAAAAAAAAGGATATAAAATGCTTTTTAGGTGATGAAGGGTTTGAAGAGTTCACTGGCTCAGAGACTTAAGAAAGCACATTACATCCTCAGCACTTCTTGGATGGGGAAGAGGAGAAAATCACTAATCTTAGAGTTGTAGGAGAGTAAGAATTAACAGTTAAGTGATACTTCTGTGAATGCTAGACTTTTCCAAGAAAGGCAGAGAAAGAGACAGAGAAAGAGAAAAAGAGAGAAAGAGACTAGGAGAGAGACAGAGAATGGGAGAGAGAGAGAGCACAAAGAGTGCTAATAAGTTCAGTATTGTATCACCTCTAGTTTATAGATGGTAATATTTTTGTGTGAGAATGGTATTCTAGAACAAATTTCAGAACACTACAAATCAGAATGGCATTTTGTTACCTCATGTAGATTGTTAATTAATGAAATATGTGATAAGGATTAATGAAACTGAATGATTCAAATAGGCAATGGAACACATTTATGGCTTATTTACATATATTTATATTTTCTTATATAATAAATTAGTAATATTTTTAGCAGGTACTTTTTGAAAAAGTCAGTCAGGAAGTTACATTTCTTATTATATAGGTCTTGCTTTAACTCGGTCTTAACCATCCAGCAGAAAAGTATAAAAATGGAGGTATAAAAAGTAAAGTCATATTAATATACTGAGCTATGAATGGCTCAAATCAACAGCTTCTGTGGATAACCCACTTCTATTGTGGACTGCTGATCTATATTGGATTGTTTTATTTAAAATATATACATATAAACTTAGCCATTAATATTTTGAAAATCTGTAACATATATGTTATTGTATGTTATCCTGTTTATGTCATTTTTTCTATTTGATTTTGCTTCTAGTTAACTCTTCAAGTTAAAATACAAATAAATAAATTAAAAAATAATAAAAAATAAAAAGTCAGTCAGAGATTCCTCCTCTCTCTCTCTCACTTCTAGTTTGGATGTGAGACACTGGAGTTTTTCAATCACTATCTTAAAGGAAAAAGAAAGCAGAATGGAAATGGTGATTTGCTAATTATCTAGACATTTTTGATGATCTGCAGCTAAATAATATCATTTCAGGACATTTCCCCAATTCCTGTAAGTCAGGAGCTCAAGAAGCAAAAATCCTCAGTGACCATGAGGATTTTTTGAGAGAACTTGTTGTAGAGATATTTGTTTATTCTTTGTAATTACTTCTCACAAAAATACATGAGGTTGTAAATGCAAAGATGCATTTTTCTTTCTTTAGGAATAAAAGAAACCAAATGGTGATGTGACCACACAATAGATTACTGTATGCCCACTAGAACTAAGGCAAATGAATGTGCATGGACATTGTGTGACATGCGGTGTTTACAAATGGGAAATCAATACTTGGCAATAACTTATAGTGATTATTTTAGAAGATTGAGAAGGTGGGGATATAAATTTCTCACTCCATTTTATTCATACATTTTATTGTTTTAAATGTTTGTAATGAGTCAATCTGACGTACTTCTTATTTGGAGAAAGCATACTGGAAGGCAGGAGTGTGAACAAGTGAATGACAAAAAAAAATGAGAGACCAGATGCCCAAAATGCAATCAAGATATGACCTGCTTTGTACATTATGAGTTGATGGAAGTACTGTGCTAAGAAGTTGTGCATTTTGAAACATTCTTAATAGACTTTCTGCTATTAATATACTAGTTTCTTAATTAAGTATTAACCTTTTACAAATTAAATATAGTACTAAAGGAAGGAGGAAGAGCACATTTGGGAACCATGGGCAACATGCAACTTGGCTAACTGTCAAAGAATCACAGAGACACCAGGCTGGGTAGAAAGAAGGAGGGGCTGGTGTGTTAATAATAAATTTTCTTTGTAAACATCATATTTTATAATATGCCTAGTATTTTATCACCTGGATATCTTATTTGTAATTTAGGTAATTTTTCAAAAGCATGTGACTGCTGATTTTATTGGTTCTCTGAGAAATAGGTAATGAAAATATCTTTAGAGAAGGGAATTTTATTACCCACGAATACACACATCCATTTGAAAAACTATCTAGATAAGTATTCATGAATAAAACCTACTAAAATGATATGTTTTTGTTTGCTGCTTATTTACTTTTACTAAGATTATAAAACTCAATTATGTGTGTTACAGTATAATTTAAAAAGCCTCAGATAGCCACCCTTAAATCTCTTATACAGAAACCTCAGGGAAGGTAGGTTACCATATAGAGGTAGTAGAAAATGTGTGTGAGTTGGAGGTGGCATAGCTCGAGACAAAAAGCACTTCACTCGAGTGACCCAGACATTAGACAGTGGAGCCCAGATCTAAATCTAAATGGTTCCACCACCGCTTACATCTGAGGTAACTACAATCCAAATCTTATGTGTCCATGTACACTTTCTAAAACAGGAGTATTTTTTTGGAATGGGGAAATAATGACTTCTTTTTGTGGCAAGATGTGACTGGTACCCTGGAGCCTTATTTAGTGATGGCTGTAAAACCATATATACCCACTCTGCTGGAAAAGGGGAAAAGGTGTGGGAGATGTGTGTGTGTGTGTGTGTGTGAAAGAGAGAGACAGAGACAGAGGCAGAGGCAGAGACAGAGACAGAGAGAGAAATATTTTTTATATATTTATATATTTTTTATATACAAATGGTTATATGAAAACAGTTTGCAATGTATTAATTTATCGAATCTGTCTTGTTAAGGTGTCTTGAAACTGTCTGATTGATATTTGTACTTCAATAAAATAAAAAATAAATTAAAAAATAAAAGGTTAGAGTCAGAGAGAGATGTGGAGTTGCTATCCTGTTGACTATGAAGATGTAGAGGCCAGGAACCAAGGACTGTTCACAGCCTCCAGAAACAAAACAGAAAGGAATGGTCTCTTCTTGAGCCTCTAGAAAGGAATGCAAACTTTTTGACACCTGGACTTTGGCCCAGTGAGACTATTTAGTTCTGACCTCTTGAGTTAGGAGATAATGTATTGGTATTGTCTTAAGTTACTAAATAATTCCTTACAAAAGCAACAGGAAATGAATACAAACTGTATTGACTTTTCCAGGTGAGCTTGACTTTTTAAGCGATCAGTGTTCTTGTAGGACAGGAGTAGGCTGGCTGGGAAGTGTTACCAAGTGAGACCCGGAGAGTCAGGGATGAGGGAAAGGGGGTGTGAATTGAGCTCTGAGATGTGTGGTCCACTAGTCAGGCTTTTCCATCATTCTTCCTCAACAAGGGCCACAGAAGAAATGGCACAAATAGACAGACACATATGCAACAATATACTTAATTCATAACAGGGTATTTTGCACACATCATAGAAAATTTGCAGAAATGATTTTACCAAGGTCCTATCAAATAATTATCCTTGTATTTAACTCCTATCTTTTAACCACTGTCAATTGTTTAGGCCTTTGCAAATGTGCAAGAACAAATTTATCTACAAATAATAAATTATTTACTACTGCCAGAAAAGGCTTTCTGAACCAATTCCCACAGAGCAGACATTTCCTGAATCTGTCTTCCATCACTGCCCAGGAGATGTGAAAGAAGTTGGACAAGGCACATAATCTCCCTGAGGTTTCTGTTTTCTGAACTTTTGCCTGATTCATTGAGACAGGCAGAGAATCTCAAGTCTTAGCTTGGGAAGGAAACCTAGAGATGACAGTAGCCCAGATTTCCTATTTAATGTAGAGAAAGTCGAGGTGGTTACTCATTCAACATTTCACACTGTGGTGGACCCTGCATAATGATTGATGGTCAACTTGGTTGCACGGAGAAACACCTGGAGATTAATAATGCACACTTCTGCTAATCAGTGAGGGTATTTTCAAAGGTGGTTGGCATGTGGGGCAGGAAGTGGAGGGAGAAGAACAGGAAGTGGAGGAGGAGAACTACCCACAGGTGGGCAGGGAGATTCAGTCCACTGGGGACCTGGATGGAGCCTAAAGCAACCAGGTGAACCACTTTGTCCACACAGCCTGCCCTGCCACAATGTGTGACCTCACCAGAAGCTCCCAACAACAGGGCCAAGGGACCATGGACTGAACCCTTGCAAAACATGGGCCACTATAAATCCTTCTTCCCATAAGTTGTATATGTCAGGTATCCTGTCACAGCAGTGGAAAGCCACCAGATACACCCTTTCCATTCCTGAAATGTCTATACAGGATGCTAGGCTCTATATGAAGTAGCAGGGGTGACAACAAAGTGAGAGTTTGTTTTCTGTTTTGTCCTATTTTTGTCCCCAAGATTGTAACCTGAGGGGAAAAATATATAAATTTCATGTATGCATGAAACAGTTGCTTAAATATGACAGAGTTCAAGGTTATTTTATTGGAGGAAGAACTATTAACTCAGGTAGGCATTACTTATTATGAATATTCATTGATTTTAAAAATAAAAAATATTGATTTTTTTTATTTTACAAAAATAACCATTTACTTGATCCTTTTTAGAGGGTTGGGGCTCACTATGTAGCCCAGTCAGGCCCTGAACTCA
This sequence comes from Ctenomys sociabilis, assembly GCA_004027165.1. Classification (NCBI taxonomy): domain Eukaryota; kingdom Metazoa; phylum Chordata; class Mammalia; order Rodentia; family Ctenomyidae; genus Ctenomys; species Ctenomys sociabilis. The sequence goes on from PVKA01048387.1 coordinate 13,019, forward strand.
TGCCTCCCAAGTGCTGGGATTATAGACCTGCACCACCATGCCTAGTGGTTGGCCCATTATTTTTAAAATGTAGTAAATAAAGTAAAGAAATTAAAAACTGTCTATATGATCTACAGACAACCACTCTTAATATTGTATTAAACATCCCTATGGAGTAGTACTATGGCTATATATAGATATGCATATAATCATATGCTTATTAAGATAGAAAACATAATGCATATTACAAATATAAAATATACATACAATGAGAGATACTAGAAACATGATTTAGTACAGTTCCTGTATCCTCAGTATATGTATATTTTTAATGACTATAATACTGCTTTTTTTGCTTTGCTAGAAAAATATGTAGAATCACTAAATATCAGAGTCAAGGTGGATATATTAAATATATTTTGGCCGGGGAGATGACTCAGTGGAATTAATGCTTCCCTGGCAAGCACAAGGACCTAAATTCAATCCCTGGTTCTGCCAAAGAAAGAAAAAAAGAAGAAAGAAAGAAAGAGAGAGAGAGAGAATTCTAAATATATTTTGATCTTCCCACCAAAGAAATAAATTTTAAACATTTTCAAACTAGTTCTTTATAAACTCTAGACAGTAGTCCTCTGTCTGATTGCTTATTAGTTAGGATTTTTTCAAAGTTTGTGGGTTGTCTTTTCACTCTGTTGACAATTTCTTTTGACATGCAGAAGCTCCTTAAGAAGAGTTGATCCCATTTGTTGATTCTTTCAAGAGCTTCCCATGTGAATATATGTTTGTTCATGAATTCTTTACCTACCCCTATGTCT